>DF357606.1:56352-70270 GCA_000787875.1 Solanum virginianum
GTTGAACTCCTCCCAAAGCACCACATTACCAACCCCCTTCTCACCCTTCCATTGATCATACCATATTTGAGCTACCACTTTGAGTTGGTACACCGCCAACTTTGCCTTTTCATTCAGCCCAAAACCCATGATATTCAAGATTTTGTAGACCTCATTAATGAACTCTTGTAGATCCTCATCCACCTTTGACCCATAGAATACCGAAGAATTCATCCTCATGAAGTCTCTTACCCTAGCTCCCAAGAAAGTAGCATATGGGGCTTGGGCCCTTTGATTGACTTAGTTGGCCACCACTTTGCCAAGCATAGTAATTATCCTAGCTCCCGGGGTAGTAGCATGAGGGGCTTGGGCCCCTTATTAGACTTGGTTGAGCTCACCATTGCTAGGTTGCTCCTCGGGAGTTTGGGCCCGTCTTCTTCTAGTGTTTGTCATGATCTAGCATGGCAAAAAATAATCATTAGGGGGGAAAACTTTCCACAACTCTATAGTATGACTTAGAACATGAAGAAGGGAAACATTTCCTAAAATGTCTCATAGCCTCCTATTCATAGTCATGGCATGTTTGCAACCATGAATAAGACTTTAATCGATGTGATGTGTTAGACTCTGAGGATCTATCAACCTAGTGCTTTGATACCAAGTTTGTCATGTCCCAAACCTAGGGCCTAAATGTGACACGACGCAAGGGGAAACCAAAGGGACCCCAAATAAGACTCATAAAGAATTATTACACATCCTTGGTTGAGGAAGCAATAAATCAAGCATCAAAGATAAACAAATGGGAAAAACAGGGCTTAGGGAAAAGTGCACAATATCATGGTCAAAAAACTAGAGTTAAATTCATATCATAGATACTTAACATGTCCAGCAAACACCTCTAATACATAGATAAGAGAAGAGGCCAACACAAAGTAACCAGGCTCACCCTTATAGTCAAAATAAGCAATAAAGATAAAAGTCTTAATACATAATAGAAGAAGCATAGACTAGGTTCCCGAAGTGTATAACCTACCAACTAGCTTGAATAGCACCAAACTAGCCACGTGGAGGAGGATGATCAACTTGTATACCGGTTCCTACATAGTGACATCATGTGGGCATAGAGTATACATTAGTACATTTGAATGTACTAAGTATGTAGGATGCAATGCAACAATAGATAGGCATCATAATCAAAATGCATAATCTTAACCAATAGGCATAGTATATAATATAACATATATGATCAATGCTTAAGTAAAACATGCTTAAGTAACTCATGCTCATATAAGATATCAAATGTGTAGATGAGTACATGCTTAAGTAACTCATGCTCATATAGAATATCAAATGTGTAGATGAGACTAAGCTAGCTATTCAAGGTATAAACCCCTTGGTGGTTGTGTGGTAAGAGCCCTCTCATATGGTTGATAGTAATCACACCTTACCAGCATGGTGATAAAGTATAAACCCCTCGCATGGTTGATGAGTATAAACCCCCAACATGGTTACTCGGGCTCTTATCCCCCCTCCACCCTAATCGAGTATGGTCTAATGCAATACTTTATATAGAGTATATCATATACATAAGCGCATTTCATCATCAAATAGCCATTCATATCATATCTCATGCTTTGGACCTTCAAATCCTCAAGAAACCACATCTGAACATTTTATCAAACACTTAGAGGGTGTAAAGTAGTAGTATAAAACCATGCAAATTAGAGATGAAACCATACAAGAAAACTCATTGAAAATCATCAATCAACACCTTGCAATACCCTCAAGATATATACATCAAAACTGCTCCTCAATTCTTACAATAGATACAAGATTTATAGCTCAAAACATAGCAAAATAGTCACAACTTTACATAGCTTTAACATAGCGTGCAGTGAATTTCATAATATGCAAGACCCATTTGTAAATCAAATTTAAATTATGCAATTTATGTAAAAGAAGGCTTGTGTATCACGGGTCAAAGTAACCCATGAAATAGGCCCACATAGCATTTGGAGATGAACTTGGTGAAGATTGGAGATGGAGACTTGAAGATTGAAAAAGAACCTTGAAGGAGAACCTTACCTTACTATGAGAGTTTGGAGCTTGAGTTTAGGGAGTGAAAATTTGACTCAGTGTTTGAGTGAATACTAAGAAATATTTAGGGTGATATGAGTGTGAAATATGACTAAGTAAAAACATATATGGGAACTTTTAGGTCCAAGACTTTAAGTCTTGGACCAAAGCTGAAAAATAGTGTCCAAAATAAAACAGGAGCACATTGCAAAGGTTACATGAAAACCCCATTGGAATTTACATTCTTGAATTTTTATAATTGCTAAATCTTTGCTCTTAAATCAGGTCTAGACCCTTTTTCCCCTAATTTATTTTTCCCTATTTCTTTGGGCTAATACATAGATCTTTGGGCTTTGAAACTAGTGTTTTACCCCTAGATGTCCTGTCACCCCCTGAACAAGAATCCAAAGTCCGATTTTTTAAATAATGAATGAATTTTGAGATATATGAAAAATAAATTTCAGGCATTCTAAGGATCATCTTTTGGGCACTTTTTGGGGTTGTTACAATACGAGACCTTTATGGACGATAGACCATTCTACAGGTCATGAAGTGGTTTCATGAATAATTCCAGTGAAGGGCTGATTTTTTGAAGTTCATTTTACGAATATGCAGATGGAACGTGGAATGATTTATGAGTCATAGACCATGGTTCGTGCCCTGACGATCATATATTGGGACTTTATGAAGATTTATCAAACAAAGCCTCCTTATGGGTCTTAAGCCACTTTACAAGTCGTATAGAGGCATCGTAGTCTTGAAGTCTAAATTTCTAGTAGCTTTGTATGACACCCCGATTACAGGCCGTGGAATGCAATACTACTCATAAACCCCATCTCGTATGCCGTCTTCTTTGTATGACACCCCGATTACAGGCCGTGGAATGCAATACTACTCATAAACCCCTTTTCGTATGGCGTGCCTACCAGTTATTCTATTATGAGTAGGACTTGTATTTTACTTATTATAAATAGGTTTTTTAGGTTATTTTTCAGAAATTCTTGCATAGTACTCAGAGAACTCAGTAATTTTAGAGAGAAAATAGAGAGATTACATTAGAGAATCTTTGAGAACACATGTACCTTGTTTTGATCTTTAAACTTGTGATTCTCTTTGAAGTTGGATTTGCTTGTTCTTAATTCAATTGTGTAAGTATTCAATTATGTTTTTCTAATTTATAATTCTCGCATCTACACAAAGTATGAGTTGGTAAACCCATAACTAGGGTTGCGTGAACCATAAAGAGCTAACAAAGTAAAATCGGATAATTTATAATTCTTGGAAGGTATGCATGCATGTATTAAGTAATTCTCTTCGTTTTCCATGTTTTCTGATGATGGCCAACATTAGAACCCACCTAGTTTTACTGACTGGACCAAGGTTGTAATGAATAGGAAAATAGATTAATTAATAGGATTCGATTGATGTGTTTACGTCTAATCAACCAAACTAGGCTAAGGGGAGGTTGTACTTGGACTAATAGGTAAGGATTAGTAATACACACTATAGAGATAGGCCAAGTTACATAATGAAATTCACCTCTTACCTTTGATCAAAGGGCTTGGTGAACTTAACTTGCCATCCTGCATACTACACACTAGAAAATAATTAGGTTTTCCGGTGATACTAAGATAGGGAATCATGGGGAACACAATACCCTAGTTTCTCTCCATATTGATTTCTCTCTTGTGTTTGTTAGTTTAGTGTTATTTTTTTTCTTGATTATTACAAAACCCCTCATTTAGGGAAGTAAATTGGTTAACTACTCGAATTGCGATCATTGAATGCTCTTGAGTCTACATATTCCCTGTGAATGACCCTAACCTTAGTTAGGTTCTATTTCTTGACAGTGACCACTTTATCCTCTAAAAAGAGGTGTAACTTGGGCGACATCATGCATACCCTGGCATCTTCTCTAATGCCTCGATGAGAGGGAAGTTGATGGAGAGTTCTTTTAGTATGGAGAGAAAGTGATTGAACTTGCCTTCCTCCTCCTTCTTTTAATTCTCTGAGGGAAGGGAGTGGAGGACTAGGAATGGACTTCGACTTCTATGGAACATCTATAGCTTCACTTACCCCATTGTTATAATTATCATCTCCGATATCCATATCGTTAACCTTTTCACTATGTGATTTGGTCCATCCCCGCAGTGTGACATTACTAACCCTTACCTAATGTCCATATCCATATCGTTAACCTCAACTGTCTTCTCTCAAACATCATCCTCATCAACTAGCATGGGAGGATTAATGGTTCTCTTTCCACCAAGGGTAGTAATCAGTATACACTATTGCCCATTCTTTAGATTTTGAATTGTGTTACTAAGTAGTGTACCCCTTTGACGCTGATTAAGTTAAGTCGACACTTGACCAAACTGTTGCTCAAGCTATTTGATAATAATAGAATGAGACCTAATTTTCTGATCTATATTAGAGATCTCTGATTTCATCCCCCTCAGAGTCTTATCCTGTGTCTCATCTTTCTTTACCAAGCAGGCAAACATCTTCTCAACTCTTGAAAAACTAGCACCAGTGTTGCAGTTGTTTGGTGGTACATAAGGATATTTCTGTAACTATCTCTGTGGCACCAATCTGCATCTCTGTCTTTGCCCTAATTCCTATCATAGTACCCTCTATGGTTGTCTCTAAAAGCTCCATCTCGATTGAAGTTCCAACCTTGGTTTCCTTGACCTTGGAGCCAATAGTCCTAATTAGACCCTTGGTCATTGGTCCGAGAATACCCCGTCTGATCAACAATAAAATAGGTGTCCTCCTATAGCAGGGGTCATCATACATGGGTGTGCAGGAGGGTTAATGAACCACTTCATTGACTCGTTCCTAATTCTACTTCATCATTACCTCTATTACTATATGGATTCGGTCAAGCTCTTGTATAATATCTCCCCATGCACTATTGATCTTGACCACTCTCTTCATTCTTTCAGCAATTCTTGCAAATGACTGATCTAAGAACATGCCCTCCATAATGGTATCAATACAAGCTTGACTATTTTCATCAAGAGGATAGTAGAAGATCTTCACCAAGGCATCGTCAACAATTTTTTGGTCTAGGATACTTCTCAAGCACTTAGTAAACAACTCTCACGTAGTAATGATTGAGTCACTAGGAAGTTGCTCGAAGTTATTGATCTAGTCTTTCAACTTGAGCTTCTTCAATCTCGGGAAGTACCTCTCCAAAAAGGCCCTCTACAACTCAGTCCAACTGGTGATCAAACTCTGTGGGAGCTTATATAGCCATAGTGTTGCATTGCCTATTAGAGGCAATGGGAAGACATAAGTCCTACAACATCCATAGATAGATTCTGTGTTCCCATTATGCTCTTGTAGACAAATGTAGCAATGTGTAGATGGCTATGAGGATCGTATGATAGTAGAGCTGCGAACAACCCATGGTTCTTCAGCATCTGAAGCAACCCACTTAAAACCACAAACTTGTGCTAGTCGGTAGTGGTGGCAACACAATGGCTCCAGTCATCTCCATAGCCATAGGGTTTATCCGGCATTGATTCCACTGAGAAGTGTTGGCATTAAAGTACTATGGCTGTGGAGCAATATCCTCAAGGGGATCTGGGTTCTCATTGTCAGCATTTTCATTCTCATTCCAGTTCATAGCTGCATTAGCAATATTGTCTTGGGCCAATCTTCGTAGTGTTCTCTGGATCTTTGGGTCAAATAGTGTCAAGAGTCTGCCTCAAATTCACGTGTTGGGCAAACACTACACTTAAACCTTGAAAGAAAACAAAAATAACAAAAAAATGTAAAATAAGAGAAATAAGGATTAATTTTCAAATTACTTGAATTAGACAAGTCTAGCCATATTTCCCAGAAATAGTGCCAGAATCTTGATGTCGCCTAAGCTACACCTCATTTGTAAGGCTAAAGTAGTTATTTTTACGATATAGAACCTAACCAAGGTTAGGCTCAAACCCAAGGAAATATGGTAGACGTAGACGAATTCAATTATGCAATTTGGGTTATTAACCAATTTATCTACCCAAAATGAGGGGGGTTTATAATAACAAGTAAAATGTAATCCTAACTAGCACAAGTGTTTAAACCAATATAGAGAGAAACTAGGGTGTTGTGTTTCCCATGATTCCCTAACTTAGTATCATTGGATGGCCCAATTCATTTCTATTGTGTAGCATGCAGAATAGTAAGTTAAGTTCACAAAACCCATTACCTTAGGAGAGAGGCAAATTTCACTATGTGATTTGGTCCATCCCCGCAGTGTGACATTACTAACCCTTACCAATTGTTCCAGTACAACCTCCCCTTGGCCCAGTTCGGTTGATTAGACATGAAACATCAATTGAATCCTCTTAGTTAATCTATTTTTCTATTCATTAATGTCCAAGTAAAACCTCCCCTTGGCTCAATTGGTTAATTAGATGAGAACACATCAATTGAATCCTGTTAATTAATTCTTTTCCTATTCATACTACCTTGGTCCAGTCAGTAACACTAGGTGGGTTCTAATGTTGGCCACCACTACTAAACATGCAAACCAAAGAGAATAAATTAATACATGCATGCACACTTTTCAAGAATTATGAATTATCTGATTTTACCTTGCTAGTTCTTCATGGTTCCCATAATCATAGTTGTGGATTTAGCTACTCATGATTTATGTAGATGCAATACTTATGAATTTGAATAACATAATAGAGCATCTACAGAAATAAATTAAGCACAAGAAAATCCAAGCTTCAATGAGAATCACAAGATTATAACTTGAAGATGAAATCAAAGTGTACAAGTGTTTCTAAAACTCTCCAATGTTCTTCTCTACTCTACCTTACTATTTTTTTACTAACTCTTCAAACTCTCTAAGAAAAATAAATAACCTTAAAAACTATTTATAATCTTTAAAATACAAGTCCTAAACAAAATAGGATAACTAGGTCGACACGCTCCATGAGATGCACTACAGGCTATATAGTGATTTACAGCCCATATTCGAGCTTTTATACTTGGTTTCTACAAATCTGGACTTGACTTCTATGATAATCCTTTATGGCCTGTAAAGGTTTCTAGGGCCTATAGGGGGTTTCATGTGATGAAACTTCAGAAAGTCCTCTGATCCTCAGGGTATGAGATTTGATCTACGACACAAATTATTTCATGACCCACTACATATTCGTAGATCAAACTTTAGAAATCTATCCCTCACTAGAATTGTACATGAAACCTCCTTCATGACCCATAGAATACTCTATGGCCCATAAAGGGTCTCGTAAATCCTCAAAATCAGCTACTTTTGCATATTTTTCCCAAAATCAATGCCAACCCTAAAATCTTGCAAAATAAACAAAAAAACATATATAACCCACTAATATTTCATTTATAACATATAAAATTTTAAGTTTTAAGTATCAAAAGTATTGTATTTTAACAGCACATCAGACATCACTACTTGCATGTGACTGGATGCCAAGTGGAGAACATATATTATAAAGACTACGCACTATTTGAGATTTGGTTGAGGACCCCAGTGATTTCATTTGAGGGGCTCAGCCCTATGGGAAACATTTGAGATGAGACACATTGTTATATGAGGGGGATTCTTTCTCCCATGGGGGATACATCCTACCCCTACATATGTATATTTTGGATTAGGTGCCACGTGCTGGCACAAGGTTAAGGATTCTTTCTCAGGCTTATGAGGGCCTAATGTTCTATCAAAATATAACACTTTTGATGGTATAAACTTATAATTTTATGTGTTCTCAAAGTGATGTTAGTGGGCTTGATGTGTTTTTATGTTTATCTTTCAGGATTATAGGATTTGGCAAGATTTTGGGCTAAGTGTTGAAGTTGCTATTTTTTTGCTGATGTATTAGGCACACTACAGGCTGTGAAAGTTTCCACAAGCCATAGAGTGGTGTCGTGGTTGAGATCTAGTACAGGGCTAATTTTTTGAAGATGCATCCATGAACTGTCAGATGAGCCATGGAATTTTACATGAGTCATGGATGAGATTACCTGCGTTGAAGATTAGAGTTTGGAATATTTTAAAATGTTATCACACGAAACCCTATACGAGCCATAAGTCTGAATACGATCCATAGAAAGATCTTGTAGAAGAGCAACCTAGTTTTGAAGAGTGAAGATTACGAAGCCGGTACAGACCATTGAATTTGATACAACCCGTAACCTTGCTCATATTGCCTGCCAAATCCAGCTTTCCTATTTTGTTTTGGACTTGTATTTTAGTTATTATAAATAGGTTTTAAGTTTATTTTCAATAGGGAACAAAGGAGAATGACCATAAACAAAGAGAGAAGTGCTTAGAAACACTTGGAACACAACTTTTTGATTTTAATCAATACTTTGTGATTTCTTGTAAAGAGTTTAGGATTTCTTGTTCTTAAATTCATAAGTGGTTAATTATGTTGTTCTATATCATGATTCTTGCATCTATAATGATTATGCATAAGCTAAATCCACAACTAGGGTTGTGGAAACCATGAAGAACTAACAAGGTAAAATCAAATAATTCATAATTCTTGAAAAGTGTGAATGCATGTATTAATTAATTATCTTTATTTTGGTTGCTTTTAAATGGTGGCAAGCATTAGAACTCACCTAGTTGTTACAAACTAGATCAAGGTAGTAATGAATGGGATTGTCTAATCAACCAAACTAGATCAAGGGGAGATTGTATGGGGACAATAGGTAAGGGTTAGTAATGTCACACTGCGGGGATGTATTAAATCACATAGTGCATTTTTACTTCTCTCCTATATTAAAGAGTTTGGTAAACTTAACTTACCGTTCTACATGCAACACATTAGAGAAGATTATGATTATTTAGTAATACTACATTAGGAGTTGAGATAACTTTGCTAGACAATTAGGATCTGCAGTATTTGTATAAAACAAAGTTCCTTTGAGGTCTCAACTAATGCGAAAGATATTAGACACCCCCTTTTTCTCTTTTTAAAAAATTTCAGGTAACATAGGGAATACAATACCCTAGTTACTCTTTTCACTAGTTTCACAATGTTTGTTCTAGTTTAGGTTTACTTTCTGCAAACTAGAAACTTCCCCCTTTTTGGGAGATAAGTAGGTTAATTCACTTGACTTGCTTGAAATTACTCTGACTCTACCATATTCCTTATGGAATTCGACCCTAACCTTTGTTAGGTTATATATCTAGAAAAATAACTACCGTAACCTTCAAAAAGGAGGTGTAACTTGGGCAATTTAACCTTTAAAAAGGAGGTGTAGCTTGAGTGATATCAGGGCCTAGGTGGTGTACAAGCATCGACATTAGGGCCTTGCACCCATGTACAACTTGAGTTTTCAGTTTGGTTTGAGGTTACAGGTTGATTTGTGGGATAAATACTTTTATATGTATTTGAGCTTCTTTTTGTAAATTATTTTACTCAATCAGCAAATGATACCTATTGGGTTTCTTTTCCTAGTACTTACCCCTATATCTGCATCTTCCCATGGTGCAAGTCTAGGTTCTAATCGGGGACACTAAGTTTGAGGGATCTGGGAGTGCAAGAGACTTCTTTTAAGTGAGCATTGGCAGCTCTGGCTTCGTGATAGTCTCCTTCTTTGATGTCCATATTTTGCTTTTAGACTTTGGCCTTGTAAAACAATACTATATGTTTGCAGGTGCACTCTCTAGTTTATATTATATTATGTCTTTTGTTATATATATCCATATGTACTTTCCATCTATTGCAATTATATACACCTATCTTCTAGGTTCTGGGTAGGTTTCGATTATTTATATTGTTGTTTTATTAATTTGGCTTGACTAGAGAGCAAGCATAGGTGCACTGTGATGTGCTTTCGAAATACAACACTTTTGTTGCTTAAAACATGGAATTTCATGTGTTCTCAATATAATGTTAGTTGGTTTTTTTGTGTTTTTGTGTGTTATATTTGCAAGATTCCAAGTTTGCCATAGATTTTGGGAGAAATACAAAAGTTGCTAATTTTTTATGCAGTGCGAGACCCTTTATGGGCCGTAGATCATTCTACGTGACAATTTCAGTGAGGGGCTAATTTTCTGAAGTTGGTTTTACAAACATGCAGATAGGTCATGGAATGATTTACGAGTCATAGGCCATAGTTTGTGCCCTGAGGATCAAAGATTGAGAATTTCTGAAGATTTATCAGACTAAACTACCTTACGGGTCATAAACCACTTTACTAGTCATAGAAGATTGTCGTAGAATTGAAGTCCAAATTTCCAACAGCTTGGTACGAGACCCTGATTATGGGCCGTGGAATGTAATATGGCCCGTAAATCCCTTTCGTGATGCATACCGATCATTTATCCTATTATGTTTAGGACTTGTATTTTACATATTATAAATAGGATTGTTAGGCTATGTTTCATAAGTTTTCTCATAGTAGTCAGAGAACTCAGTAGTTAGAGAGAAAAATAGTGAGATTACATTGGAGAGATTTTTAGAACACTTGTACTTTAATTTCATCTTTAGCCTTGTGATTCTCTTTGAAGTTGGATTTTATTGTTCGTAATTCAATTGTGTAAGTGTTCAATTATGTACTTCCAATTCATAATTCTTGAATCTGCACAAAGCATAAGTAGCTAAATCCACAACTAAGGTTGTGGGAACCATGAACAACTAACAAGGCAAAATCGGATAATTTATAATTCATGGAAAGCGTGCATGCATATATTAATTAATTTTTTTCATTTTGCATGTTTTCTGATGCTGGCCAACATTAGTTATCGCCTAGTTTACTAGCTCGACCAAGGTAGTAATGAATAGAAAAAGAGATTAATTAATAGGATTCAATTGATGTGTTCTCGTGAAATCAACCAAACTGAGCCAAGGGTGGTTGTATTGGGACTAATAGGTAAGGGTTAGTAATAAATAATCTAGAGGTAGGCCAAGTCACATAGTGAAATTCACCGCTCACCTTTGACCAAAAGGCTTGGTGAACTTAACTTACCGTCCTGCATGCTACACACTAAAAAGAATTAGTTTATCCGATGATACTAAGTTAGGCAATTATGGGGAACACAATACCCTAGGTTCTCTCCATATTGATTTCTCTCTTGTGTTAGTTAGTTTAGTTTTATTTTTTTTGATTATTACAAACCCTCCTCTTTTGCGAAAGTAAGTTGATTAACTACTCGAATTGGAATTATTGAATTCTCTTGAGTTGACATATTCCTTAGGGTTAAACCCTAACCTTGGTTAGGTTTTATTTGTTGACAGTGACTGCTTTATCCTCTAAAAAGTTTTGTATCTTAGGTGACATCACCTTGAGAGTTATGTAATTGGGTTGCTTATAGGTGGGATCTGATTGCTACTATCATGCACTGTTTCGGTGCGGGCCGCGAGAGCGGTACCAAATCGAGGCAAACTCTGAGAGTTATGTAATTGGGTTGCTTATAGGTGGGATCTGATTGCTACTATCATCACCAGGATCGAGTCAAGTAAGTTGGTATCAGAGCCTAAGGTTCATTGATCTCCGTTGTATAGAGCTATCATCTAGTAGAGTCTTGTAGATGGGTGCGGGGACATTTGTGGATTATCTCTATGAGTTTGCGGCTTGTTTAGGAACCTTTTCGTGTTATTGATTCTTATTGTGCATTTTGGCAATAGCATCTAGATGGTTAGGAATCTGACTTCACTCATTCGTTGTAGGTATGACTCCTAAGACACTTTCGTGGCCAGGTAAGGCTGTACTGTTAGTCCCAAGTATGGAGTAGTCACCCAAGTCCGAGGAGCAGGTACCAGAGGCCTTAGTGTTGTTGCATCCATAGGCACTAGTTCCCCTAACCACTTTTGCAGTTACCTAAAAGGTACAGGTGGTCCTTGGAAAATCCTAGCAGTGCTTGGAGTCCTAAAACATGGTGCGGCACCAACTCCAACTTCTCCAATCCAGGCACTAGTAGATCTTATTGTTATAAAGGTCCTAGCTCAACCGGAGGGAGCTGTATAGCTTAAGGACCAGTGACTACTTAGGTACTTTCTGAGACTTGCCCTGTTGAGGTTTGTAAGAGCTGTGGGAGAGGATGTACAGGAATTTTCGATAGCCTGCATGGAGCAGTTACAAGGTTTGCAATTGCTGGAGTCTTAAGGGGCTGAGGTTGCTGCATATTAGCTTGACGGTATAACCAGGCAGTGGTGGCAGACTTGTCGAGATACCAGGCCAGCAAAGCCCACACTGATGACTTAGGCAGAGTTTAAGAGGCTTTCATAAGTAGATTTGTTCTCAGGAGATTCAAAGACTACCATGGGGATTAGTTTGTGCGCCTTGAGCATAGACAGATGACTGTGTCCCAATATGAGGTCAGGTTCTAGGAGCTCTCTCGATATGCTACAGATATTTTGCCTTTCGAGAAGGAGTGGATCCATTATTTTGTGCAAGGGTTGAGGCCTCAGATGAGAATGGGCACCCATGCATTGCTGACTTTAGGGCAGTTGTTTCTAGACATTATTGATCATGCTCACTCCTCAGAGTGAATTCATCGCAAGGCTTAAGAGGGCAGCGACAAGCAGGCTAGATATGAGGGAAAGTTAATTGGCCCTCAGACTGGGTTTCGAGCACCGACAAACAAGCCTTTGAGGAGAGATCATGAAGGTTAGACGAGTCAACCATACTAGGCATCATTACAGGCTTTTGAGAGTGGCTATCAAGGCTCTGATACTTATAGCAGGGGTGGTTCTTCATATCCCACTGGGCACAGATTAGAGGGAGAATGATTCAATTTCTTTAAGGCTAGTTGGGTTATCTATTCTGAGTAGTCAGGGTTCCAGGGCATCTGGATTGGATAAGCACAACTGTGACCATAGAGACACGGCTATATGGAGTTGTTTTGGGTATGAGGTACCAAATCATTGGCTTAGAGACTATTTAGAACATAGGGAAGCACATTCTGCCCCACAGCCTACCATGTTAGCTCGTATAGCAAGTGGCAGGGGCAGGGGTCAGGATCGTGGTCACTGGGATGACTAGTGTAGGGACCAATAGGGTTATCAATAGGGTTCTAGAGGGCCCAGAAGTGCCAGTAGAGCTAGTGATTACAGTGGTATTCGAGGGAGAGTCTATCAAGGCCACTTTTATGTCACCCTAGCATGGGTCGAGGTCGAGGCTTCATATGAGGCCATCACATGTATGATTATAGTATGCCAGTGGCCACCTTCATCCTTATTTCATCCAGGTTCCATGTTTTCTTATGTGTCTGTGTACTATGTTTCCCGCCTGGGTGTGACTCCCAAGCCTCTATCTCTCAATTTCATGTATATACCCTAGTGGGGGATTCAGTTGTGGTGGATCAGTTTGCAGAGGGTATATGGTTACTTTATAGGGTTTCAATACTTTGGCTAATTTGATATTGCTTGATATGCTGGATTTTGATCTTATTTTGGGTATGGATTTATTGGCCCCACATCATACGGTATAGATAGCTATGCTAAGACAATCACCTCAGTGATATTAGGGATGTCTCTCGTGGTTTGGCGAGAGTCTATGTGTTAGTCTTTCATGGGCAATATATCCTATATTCAAGCTCGAAGATTGATTTTGTCTGGGTGTTCACCTTACTTAGCTAATATGGATCACGTGATAGCTGAGACTCCTATTGTGGAGTTCGTTATGATTGTATGTGAGTTCCCTAATATATTTCCAATAGATTTTTCTAGGTTGCCGCTTGAGCATGAGGTTGATTTTGCGATAGAGGTTGAGCCAAGCATTACGCCCATATTTATTCCTCTATCCGGATGGCTCATGCAGAGCTTAAGAAGCTCAGTTCACAGCTTCAGAGTTTGCTACACTCGGGGTTCATATGATCAAGTATTTCTCCTTAGCGAGCTCCTATCTTATTTGTGAAAAAGAAAGA
>DF357606.1:70343-95876 GCA_000787875.1 Solanum virginianum
GATGGGACTCTGCAGATGTATATTGACTATCGGCACCTGAATAAGGTAACAATGAAGAATAATTATCCTCTATCGCATATTAATGACATATTTGATCAGTTGCAGGGGGCC
Source organism: Solanum virginianum (assembly GCA_000787875.1). Classification (NCBI taxonomy): domain Eukaryota; kingdom Viridiplantae; phylum Streptophyta; class Magnoliopsida; order Solanales; family Solanaceae; genus Solanum; species Solanum virginianum. The sequence goes on from DF357606.1 coordinate 70,455, forward strand.
TTAGTGTATCCTAAGGTCGATTTGAGATTGGGGTATCACCTGTTGAGGATCCAGGTAGAGGATGTTCAGAAGACTGCCTTCCAAACTCCTTATGGGCATTATGAGTTCCTAGTCATGCCTTTTGGGCTGAATAATACCCCTGTAGTATTTATGGACTTGATGACTCAAGTATTTCACCCATAATTAGAATCGTTTATTGTGATTTTTATTGATGTTATTATGGTATATTCACCGAGATGGGAGTAGAAAGCCCATCATCTTCGCATTGTGCTATAGACACTCCGTATCATAAGTTGTATGTTAAGTTTTCTAAGTGTGAGTTTTGGATTGAGTCTGTGACCTTCTTAGGTCACGTGATGTCCTACGAGGGTATTAGGGTTAATTTGGCTAAGGTCGAGATGATTCTTGGCTGTCCTAGGCCTACTTCAGTGACAAAAGGTTCAGAGTTTTATTGAGTTGGCAGGGTATTATAGGCAGATTATTAAGAGGTTCTCCACCATTGTTGCTTCATTGACTAGAGTAACTCACTAGGATGAGCCATTTGTGTGGTTTGATACATGTGAGGCTAGTTTTCTGAGGCTGAAAGAGTTGCTGACTAGCGCTCCTATTCTGATCCTCCTTGTTGAGGGAGAGAGCTTTGTTATATATTGTGACGCCTCCCATATTAGGCTGACTTATGTATTGATGCAGCGGGGTCAAGTTATTGCTTATTCTTCTCGTTAGTTACGGGCCCACAAGTGTAACTACTCCACGCACATGTTAGAGTTGGCAATAGTGGTGTTTGAACTCAAGATATGGTGGAATTATTTGAATGGTGTGCATTGTGATATTTATATAGACCACCGAAGCTTATATTATACTGTGACATAGTGGGACCAGAATTCCCTCTAAAGATGGTGGATTCAGTTGCTGGTTGTACTATAATATTTCTATTTTATACCATCTAGGCAACATAAATATGGTAGTGGATGGCTTGAGTCGGAAGGCAGTGAGTGTAGGAAGACTAGCACACCTAGTAGCAGAGTAGTGACTGTAAGCTTCAGACATTGAGTCCCTAGCTAACCGGTTTGTCCGATTGGTAATTGTGCTGATTGATCAGATGGAAGCCCTTTAGCTCCAGGATGAGTCGTTAGTAGGTCTCCAAGACAGAGTGTTGCAGGGTATTAGGGGTCAGGCTATAATTAATTAAGATGGATTTCTTAGATTTGACAACCAGTTATGTGTTCCTAGATTGGGGGATTTGATATAACTGATTCTATAGGAGGCACATAATTCCTGATAATCTATTTATCCGGGTACAACTAAGATGTATCGAGATATGAGGAAGCACTACTAGTGGAATGGCGTAAGGAGAGATACTACAAATTATGTGTCACGACCTAAGCTTAGGGCCTAGACGTGACACGATGCATAGGGAACCCGAAGGGACCTCAAGCAATCCTCTTAACAAATCATTATACATCATTGATCACAGAAGCAATTAAACAACATAATAAGAGTAAAAATAAGGGAAAAGGGCTAAAGGAAAACTTTCATAACATAAGCACCAAACAAGAGAGTCAAGGATCAATACATAACAAGTTTAACAACACCTCTACTACATAGATAAGAGCGGGGCCGAGACAACCAACCAGGCTCACCCTCATAGTCAATACATACATAAAAGAAAGATAATCTTAGAATATAGCATGAGATAATAAGCATCGTCCCCGGAATGGAGGACTCACCAACAAGCTTAGGAGAAATTGTACTAGCCACGTGTAGGAGGATACTCGAGTGGGGCTCTGGTTCCTACATGGTGACATCATGTAGACATAGAGTATGTGTTAGTACATTTTAATGTACTAAGTATGCCGAATGCAATGCAACAAGAGATAAGCAGCATAACCGAAGTGCATAAGCATATGCAATGAGTAGCATATAACAATATGGCATGCATGAGAGATAATTGAAGTAAACCATGCTTATATGGAACATAATACATATGTAAGGAGTGACCATTATTAGTGAATATCCAAGGTATACCACCCTCTTGGAGAGGTGAATGAGGTACAAACCCCTCAACATTGTTAATGAGGTACAAACCCCCCAATATGGTTAATGAGGTACAAACCCCCCGATATGGTTGTACGGGTCTACAATCTCCCGAGCAAGGCGATCGAGGTATAAACCCCTCAACATGGTTACCCGGGCCTACAACCTCCCAAGTGAGGCTTGGTCAATTCCCAATACTATAAAGATAATATTATATACATACATTCCTTTCATCATCATATAGTCATTCAACTTATAAAACATATATTGGACCTCCAATTCCTTAAGAAATCATAACTAGATATTTTATCAAACACTTGGAGGGTGTGTAATGCTAGTGTAAAACTATGAAATTCAAGGGTGGAATTTTGCTAGAAAATTCAGTGTAAAACCATCAATAGATACTTGGTAACACCCTTAAATAATATCCATCAAAACCCTTCACAAATCTCATAATAAATCTTAGATTCATAGCTCAAAACATACTAAAACAATCACAATTTCATGGAACCCCAGCATAGTGTGCAATGAAATTCATAATAAGTAAGACCCATGAGTAAATCAATTTTAAATCATGCAATTTTTGGTAAAAAGAAGCTTGCGCATCATGGGTGACAGAAACCCATGAAAGAAACCCACATACCTTAGCTTTGGAGAATTTCTTGAAGAAGATTTGAAATAGAGACTTGAAGCTTGACTTATGTATTGATGCACACATACCTTAGCTTTGGAGAATTTCTTGAAGAAGATTTGAAATAGAGACTTGAAGCTTGAGTGAAATCTTTAAGATCCGGATGAGGTTTTGGACTTGAATTTCGGGTTAAATATTTGTCTAAGAGTTTGAATAAGTATTGGGGAATGTCTTGTGTGATATGAGGGTGAAATATGACTAAGTATAGGTATTTTCATGCATGGGAAAACTTAGGCCCAAGACCCAAAAGTCTTGGACTGTGATGGAAAAATAGTGCACAAAAATACATAGTAGCGCGCCCTTGGCTCGTTGCGCTAGGGGCGCGGATGCACACTAGAAATCACATTTTTGCGATTTTCAAATTCTGCTACGGTTCTTTTTAAATCAGGGTCAGATCAATCCTCCACTCAATTTGACCCCCTAAATAATAATATGAAGTCTAATTTTCGGTATCACGTATGGATTTTGAGATATATAGAAATTATGATTCTGGACACTTCCGAGGCACATTTTCAAGCACTTTTTGGGGTCGTTTCAATATCTCCCCCTACATCTTCATAGGTCAAATTGTATTCAACAACACCCACAACATCAAGAGGCACAATAGCATTAGGGTCTCCCAAACATTTCCTCAAAATAGATACATAAAAGATCGGATGAACCAAATCTATCTCACTAGGAAATTCCAACGCATAAGTCACCTTGCCAATCCTCCTCATTACCCTATAAGGACCCACATATCTTGGACTCAACTTGTCCTTCTTCTTAAAATGAACCATACCGTTCATGGTTGACACTTTCAAATAAATCCAATCACCAACTTTGAATCTAACATCCCTTCTCCACACATCGACATAGGACCTTTGGCGCCTTTGGGCCATCTTCAACCTTTCTCTAATCATCCTAACCTTCTGAAGAGCCTCCATAACCAGATCTGGTCCCAACAAAGCCACCTCACCAACCTCAAATCACCCAACTAGTGATCTATAACATCTATCATACACAGCCTCAAAAGGAGACATACTGATGCTAGAATGATAGCAGTTGTTATAGCCAAACTCAATCAATGGAAATTCATCATCCCAACTATTCTTAAGCTCCAATACATAAGCCCTAACCATATCCTAAAGTGGTTTGATAGTTCTTTTGTCTTGGCCATCCACTTGAGGGTGAAAGATGGTACTATGTTTAACTCTTATACCAAGACCCTTTTGAAAGGACCTCTAAAAATGTGAAGTAAATTTAGCTACAAGATCCGATATGATGGACAAAGTAACTTCATGCAACCTAACCAAGTCATGAATATACAACCTAGCATAATCTTCAGCCCTATATGTAGTCTTAACCAGTAGAAAAAGAGCCAACCTTGTCATCCTATCAAACACAACCCAAATGGAATCAAAACCCATTCTTGTCTTGGGCAACCCAACCAAAAAATCCAAATTAATCTCCTCCCACTTCCAAGTAGGAATCTCTATGTCTTGGTTAGGCCATCCGGTGTTTGATTTTTGGCTTTGACTTGTTGGCAACTATGACAACTAGAAAAAAATTTGGCAATATCCCTCTTCATACCTCCCCCCACCTGTACACCTCTCTCAAATCCCTGTACATCTTGGTAGAACTAGGGTGGATAGAATAGGAAGAGTTATGAGCCTCATCAAGAATCATTTCTATCAAGCTATCAACACAAGGTACAGACAACCTACCTTGGTACCTAAGGGCACCATCTCCTTCTTTGGAGAAACCCTCCACCTTACTCTTTTTCCCAAGGCCTTCAATTCTAACAAGGAGGGGTCAAGATCTTGCTTTTCTTTTACCTCATCAACCAAGGAAGACTTTGAACTATCAATAACCACTATGCCACCATTATAACCTCTTCCTACCTAACCCCCAATCTAGCCAACCGATAGATCTCCCTAGCCACCTTGTCACGCCCCAAATCCCATTAAGGCGGAAGGCTCGGGAGAACCAACCTATATCTATTCAATTTGTATACATATTATAAGGGATTTCTACATTCAACATGCCTTTATGAAAGAAAACAGTGATAGCAAGCCCAAAATGAAATGCATATGACTAGGCCGTTGGGTCCTCATTATCTTAAGTACAAAACATTACCACACTTTAATTTACATAGTCTATAAAGCCTCTACTAAGGAAAAAATCAGATAAGGGTCGGGACAAGCCCCTCCTCGACCAATTATACCATACACCAATACAACTCTAGACATACAAAACTCTTAAGCAACCTGGAGCTTGGTAATATCAGCTGGATGTCCTGTACTCTTATTGAGGAGATCTACTAGCACTTGTACCTGTAGCATGAAATGCAGGTCCCCCGTAAGGGACGTCAGTATGAAATAATGTACTGAGTATGTAAGGCCGGAAATTCTAAGGGACGTCAGTACGAAATAATATACTGAGTATGTAAGGCCGGAAATACTGTATATGAGATAACAACTCAAGTGAAACTATGCACTAGTGTAGGATAAGAGACCACCTTTAATTATATTGAGGGATCATGTACTTAATCTTCTTTATAGCACATTACTTTTACTGTAAAATCTATGCATAGCATGTACTATAAATAACCAACTGATCAGTGGTAACTATATCGGGTTTGTCCCTGGCTAGGCTCTTCCTTAGCCCCTTGGGCTACCCCCCGTGATAGGAACGAAATGCATTAGAGGTAGAACAACACATGAACTTTATTTGCTAGAATGGTTCTGGCTATATTGGTATTCAAGTGTATATACATATTTGAAGGTGACTATATATGGAAGCATATGAATACATAAAAGAGTGGAGACACAATTAACAAATGATTAGGAGTTTGTAAGTGCCTTCATGTACCAATGAGGGATCGATTTTTCATGCCAATAATATGAATTCAAGTAGCCTTACATACCTCACTATACGACCTCGCTATTACCTTGAGATAACCTTTTCTTACTCCAAATATTAATCTACAACAAACTAGGTGATAAAACTAGTATTACCAGCCAATAAGCACATCTTGGCAGTCCAAACTCATAAAATTAGAACACACGGGCAGCAGGTGAGTAGTTATAAGTCCAAGCATATCCTTTTAACCTTTTCACCCCTAATCATAATTTCTCATACACATTCTCATATACACATCATGTAAAGCCTATTTTAGTGCCTTAACAACCTTATAACAACCCACAAAAAAGAAATACAACAATTCTACACAACATACAAATGGGCAGCATAACGTTACATCCCTTCACTATATTTCGATGCCAATAATTCCAAACTTGTCCTAACTTTAACCAAAGTATATCCAACGTCTTTTTACACATAAAACCAGTATTATAACAGTCCAAAAATACTCCCAAATCAAGTGAAGGTTGTGACACAACAATTTCCAATGTTCAGCTCACAAGTTTCTTTTAAGAGTACAATTAAGATATCCTAAAAACATCCATCTTTATGAACTGTAACAGTGGTGAAACAACCTAGTTACATCACCAATAACCCAATCTTTGTTAAATACATACGTATTACTTCATAATACGGCCAACTAAGAAGAGAAAATCTCTTAATTAACAAGAAAAGTGTATAATAATTCTTAGGACACAAGCTGTCTAGATTTCCAGCACCAACATACTAATATATAGATCTTATTTTTCATGGAACAAGTATAACAAGTACATGGATAATTCCACTTACCTTAGCCTTTAAGATTTAATTTTCCTTCAAGAACTTAGAGAGAAATATGGGATTCCTTGTGAGATGAAGTAGAGAGAAGATGAGAGCTTTTAGGAAAAAGCTAAAATTTTTCAAAGGGTGAAAATGACTTAGGCTACTTTCACTCTCTTGTTTAAGGCATCTTGGACGACCTTACTGTAGCTCCCTCGACCATGTGTTGACTCATTTTACCAAGTAGAAGATACTTCAGCTTGGACTCCATCTTTGGGCCTAAATGGGTCATAAAAATTGATGGGCCTTGGCTGCCCATCTTCTAAAATTCTCTTTCACATAATCTGGGTCTAATAAGCCAAATGGGTTGTAAAGACTTTAGGCTCATCTTACTCTTTATCTTGGGCTATAAGCGTAGTCCATTTATGATGCTAACACATGGGCTAGAGTTATACTCTTATCACAGATTTTATCCATACACGAACATGGAAAATTTAATGTTGGCCTCTTCTCCATTTAGCTAGCAAATTCAAACAAAGTAAGTAGTCATATCATGATTCATTCACATGGTACTAGTATTATAAAATGTGGGGTGTTACATCCTCCCCCCTTAGGAACATTCATCCTCGAATGTTAGCATAACTAAATAGTTTAACCATATCCAATGTAATAAACATTCAAATATATATACCTATTAAGGCTCCCAGTTTTGCATGTGGCACTTCCTCTTTAGCTTCAAATAAGTGAGGGTATTTTGATTTTATCACGTCCTCAGCCTCCCAGGTTATTTCTTCTACTTGCTGGTTTCTCTAAAGCACTTTCATTAAAGCTATTTCTTTATTCCTTAGCCTCTTAACTTGATGATCTAGAGTAGCAATAGGCACTTCTTCATATGTGAGATCTTCTGTAACCCGCACATCCTTAATAGGAGTGATACGGGATGGATCACTATGCATTTTTGAAGCATTGAGACATGGAAAACTAGATGAACCATTGAAAGCTCTTGGGGTAGCTCTAGTTCACATGCAACCTGCCTAACCCTCTTAATAATCTGATATGGTCCTATGTAACGTGGGCTCAACTTTCCTTTCTTACCAAACCTCATACCCCTTTAACCCTCTTAATAATCTGATATAGTCCTATGTAACGTGGGCTCAATTTTTCTTTTTTGCCAAACCTCATAACCCCTTTCATTGGAGACACCTTTAAAAATACCCAATCCTTTACTAAGAATTCTAGTCCTCTCCTTCTTGCATCTGCATATTATTTATGATGACTTTGGGCTGTCTTTAATCGCTGTTGTATTACCTTAACCTTTTCCATGGCTTGCTGCACTAAATTTGGCCCAAGTAAGGTGGCTTCATCAACTTCAACCCATCCAATTGGTGACCTACATTTCCTCCCATACAAAGCCTCATAATTTGATATCTTGATACTTGAGTAGTAGCTATTATTATATGCAAATTCAATAAGTGGCAAATGATCTACCCAGCTACCTTTAATATCCAATGCAGAAGCTCGCAACATATCTTCAAGTGTCTAAATAGTGCATTCTATTTGACCATCTGTTTGAGGGTGGAAAGCTGTACTCAAATTCACTTGTGTCCCAGCATACTCTTCAGCTGTATAATCACTCCTAACTGGCAAGAAGTGGGTTAACTTTGTAAGTCTATCAACTATCACCCATATGGAGTCAAACTTCTGAAATGAGCGAGGCAAACCGGTAACAAAATCCATATTGATAATATCCTACTTCCATGTTAGAAGCTCTATACATTGCATATAACCTCTTAGCATTTGCTGTTCTACTTTCACTTATTGGCAATTTGGACATTGAGCAACAAATTCTGCAAGGTCCTTTTTCATGCCTCCCCACCAAAACATTCCCTTCAGATCATGATACATCTTGGTTGATCCTGGATTGATGGAATATCAGGAATGATCCGCTTCTTCCATTATCCTCTTTCTCAACCCACTAATATCCGGTACACATAACCTATTTTGGCAATATAGCACTCCATTTTGGGTAAGATCAAAGCCCTTTATCATACCTTGACTCACCTTTTCTTTAAGTTGTCGTAGCACAGGATCCTCAAACTATTTTTCTTTGACCTCCATTACCAATGAAGATATTGCTATATTTTGTACAATAATCCCTTTCTTTGGGGTTTCAAGAAGGCAAACTCCCAAACTAGCTAGTTGTCGTAGATCCTTAGCCACTCCTTGACTCACCATGGCCTGGTCACTAGTATTTCAAGAAGGCAAACTCCCAAACTAGCTAGTTGTCGTAGATCCTTAGCCACTCCTTGACTCACATGGCTTGGTCACCAGTATTCATGACTGCTTTATGACTCAGAGCATCAGCCACTACATTTACTTTCCCTCGGTGGTAAAGTATATTAATATCATAATCCTTTATTAGCTCTAACCACCTCTGTTGCCTTAAATTTAGGTCCTTCTGCTTGAAAATGTACTGCAAATTCTTATAGTCAGTATATATATCAACGTGAACCCCATATAAATAGTGGCACCATATTTTCAAAGCAAATACAACCGTGCTAACTCAAGATCATGAATTGGATAGTTCTTTTCATATGGTCATAGTTGTCTAGATGCATAAGAAATTACTCTACCATGACGCGTCAGTACACAACCTAAGCCAACTCCTAAAGCATCACAATATACTGCATACCCTTCGATGCCTTTTGGAAGTACTAGCACGGGGGCAGAAGGTAACTTATTTTTCAGCTCATGAAAACTTCTTTCACATGCATCATTCCATTGGAACTTGGCTGCCTTATGTGTCAACTTTGTTAGAGGTGCAGGAAAAGAAGAAAAACCTTCAACGAACCTTCTATAATAACCTGTCAACCCTAGAAAGCTCTAAATATCTGTGGGTGTCGTTGGCCTTGGCCAATCTTTTACAGCATCTATCTTGTGAGAATCAACCTTTATTCTCTCATGATATACTATGTCCCAAGAATGCCATTGAGTTTAGCCAAAATTCACATTTAGAAAATTTGGCATACAACTGCCTATCACGAAGAACTTGTAACACTTGTTGTAAATGATTTGCATGGTCCTCTTCTGATCTCAAATTTACCAAGATATCATCTATAAACACTATCATGAACACATCCAAGAATGGCTTGAATACCCTATTCATCAGGTCCATAAAAACTGCCGGGGCATTCGTTAGCCCAAATGACATAACCAGAAATTCAAAATGACCATAGCGTGTTCTAAAAGCAGTCTTAGGAATGTCTTCCTTCTTCACCCTCACCTGGTGATAACCTAATCTCAAATCAATCTTCAAAAAGCATCTGGCACCTTGCAACTGATCAAATAAATCATCAATCCTGGGAGGGGGTATTTATTCTTAACTCACTCTGTTCAATTGTCGATAGTCAATACACATTCTCAAGGCCCCATCCTTTTTACATACAAATAACACTGGTGCACCCCAAGGGGATACACTAGGTCTTATAAAACCCTTCTCCAATAAGTCTTTTAACTGCTCATTCATTTAATGCAATTCTGCTGGGGCCATTCTATATGGAGGAAAAGAAATAGGTTGAGTACCTAGAAGTAAGTAAATACCAAAATCTATCTCTTGTATAGGAGGTAAACCTAGAAGTTCTTCAGGGAACACATCAACAAATTCATTCAACACTAGAACTGATTTAAGAGTTGGTGATTCTGACTCCATATCCCTTACTCTGACTAGATGACATATATACCCCTTAGCTATCATCTTTTTTGCTTTAAAATAAGATATGAACTTACCTTTTGGTGCCCCAATATTGCCTTCCCATTCAAGGACTGCCTTATTAGGAAAGTGGAAATACATTCTCTTATTGCGGCAATCCACGGTGGCATAACAAGAAGATAACCAGTACATGCCCATTATAATATCAAATTCCACCATTTCTACCTCAACAAGGTCAGCCAAAGTGTCACAGTCACAAACAGTTACTACACAGTCAGAATAAACCGTTCTAGCCATAATAGATTCACCGATTAGTATAGACATTTCAAATGGTTTTTTCAATAATTTGGTTGCCCTTTTAAACTTCCTAGCAATTAGTGGAGTGTTGTATGATAGTGTAGAACTAGGGTCAATTAATGCATACACATTATGTGAAAAGATGGACAATGTACCTGTGACCACATCAGGTGAAGCCTTCAAATTTTGCCGACTCCCCAGTGCATACGTACGATTCTGAACTCCGCTAGATCTAGCTGCCCCTCTAACACCTCTACCACGACCCATAGATATTGGTTGTCCCCTACCTAATAGAGGAACAGATGATGATAATGCAATAGCTGACCCAGTAGATTGTACTCTATCACCCATATGCCTCCTTGGGCAATCTCTTATCATATGCCCCTGTGTACCACACTAATAACAAACGTCTATCCCAACGCGACATATCCCTGAATAACTTCATCCACACTACCTACAAGGCTGCATAGGGGTCATTTGCTGGCCTGGTGAATACCCTGCTATTCGGGTGCCTTGCCCTTCACATAGGGGACCAAACTAATTTCTCCCCAACCTCTGAAGTTGTGGTGCAGCACTAGCTGCAGAGTAGAAGGATGATGGCCTAGGCAGCTTATTAGAAAACTGAGGCCTAAGCTCACTTTGGGATAGTGTAAACTACCTTGCAAACCTGGCCTTCTTGAGCTGCGCCCTTTCTAACTCTTGTGTCCTTCTCCATTGCCTCTAATCCTCCAGTTTCTGCGCAAAGGATTGCATTCTCGCAATATCTATATCTTTATTCAAGGAAGCAATAGTACAATCTCTGACCAGATACATGTCCAATCTATCCACATATCATTGAACTATATCTACCATAGTAGCAACCATATTAGGAGCATACCTGGATAGGGAGTTAAATTGAAGGCTATACTCCCTCACACTCATATTCCCTTAGTGGAGGTTTAAGAACTAATCTGCCCAGGCATCTTGAATCTCTAATGGCAAATAATGATCAAGAAATGCTTCTTTGAACTCTTCCCAACATATTAACCACCCTTTTTACTTTCTTCCCTTTAGCTTTGTTTTTTCCCGATTATAGGCATACTTGCTATATAATAAAATTCAAGAATTAGACATAATACACCTATTACACTTGACACCATGGCACGATCTAAAGAATGAAAAGAAAGTAACAACTCTTAAATGCCATGCAGCCTCCTACTTATGAATGTTGTGCACAACACATCGATAAACAAGATTCTACATAGACACGGCTTTGTATACTCCCTAGGATGACCCACTCTGATACCACTTTTTGTCACCCCCCAAATCTCATTAAGGCGGACTGGCACCCATTGCCGATAAGGCTTGGGAGAACCAACCTGTATCTATGTGATATCTATACATATTAAAAGGGATTTCTATATTCAACATGCCTTTATGGAAGAAAATAGTGATAATAAGCCCAAAATGAAATACATATGACTAGGCCATTGGGGCCTCATTATCTTAAGTACAAAACATGACCACACTTTAATTTACAGAGTCTACAAAGTCTCTACTAAGGAGCAAATCAGATAAGGGTCGGGACAAGCCCCACCTTGACCAGTTATACCATACACCAATACAACTCTAGACATACAAAGCTCCTAAGCAACCTGGAGCTTAGTAATAGTAGTTGGATGTCTTGTGCTCTTACTGAGGAAATCTACTAGCACCTGTACTTGCAGCATAAAATACAGGTCCCCCGTAAGGGATGTTAGTATGAAATAATGTACTGAGTATGTAAGGCAGGAAATACTATATGTGAGATAATAACTCAAGTGAAACTATGTACTGGCGTAGGATAAGAGACCACCTTTAATTATATTGTGGGATCATGTACTTTATATTCTTTATATCACTTTACCTTTACTGTAAAATCTGTGTACAACATATACTGTAAATAACCAACTGATCAATGGTAATTGTATTGGGTTTGTCCCTGGCTACGCTCTTCTTTAGCCCCTCGGGCTACCCCCCGTGATAGAATCGTCCCTGGCTAGGTGATTCTTCCACCCCTCGGGCTACCACCTATCTATAAGTAATATACTTTACCTTTCAATTACCTNNNNACTTTACCTTTCAATTACCTTTGAGATGATCTTTTGATGGTCACAATATTGGAGCTATAGAACTGTATAGGCAGTATGTGACATGTAGATAACCATGCAAGACAATATGACAATGAAAAGAGTACGTTACATAAATAATGAAATACATTAGAGGTAGAACAACATATGAACTTTATTTGCTAGAATAGTTCTGTCTATATTGGTATTCAGGTATATATGCGTATTTGAAGGTGACTATATATGGAATCATATGAACACATGAAAGAATTGAGACACAATTAACAGATGAGTAGGAGTTGGTAAGTGCCTTCACGTACCAATGAGGGATCTATTTTTCATGCTAATAATATGAATTTAAGTAACTTTACATACCTCGCTGTACGACCTCGCTATTACCTTGAGACAACCTTTCCTTACTCCAAATATTAATCTACAATATAATAGGTGATAAAACAAGTATTAACAGCTAATAAACACATCTTGGCAATCCAAACTCATAAAATTAGACCACACAGGCAGCAGGTGTGTAGTTATAAGTCCAAGCATATCCTTTCAACCTTTTCGCCCCTAATCATAATTTCTCATATACACATCATGTGCAGCATATTTTAGTACCTTAACAACCTTATAACATTGCACAAAATAGAACATACAACAATTCTACACAACATACAAATGGGTAGCATAACGTTACATCCCTTCACTATATTTCGATGCCGATAATTGCAAACCTGTCCCAACATTAACCAAAGTGTATCCAATTTTTTTTACACATAAACATAGTATTACAATAGTCCAAAAATACTCCCAAATCAAGTGAAGGTCATGACACAACAATTCCCAAAGATTTTCCAGCACCAACATACTAACACATAGATCTTGTTTTTCATGGAACAAGTATAACAAGTACATGGACAATTCCACTTACCGTAGCCTTCAAGATTCAATTTTCCTTCAATAACTTAGAGAGAAATATGGGATTCCTTGTAAGATGAAGTAGAGAGAAAATAAGAGCTTTTAAGAGAAAGCTGAAATTTTTCAAAAGGTGAAAATGACTTAGGCCACTTTCACTCTCTTGTTTAAGGCATCTTGGACGACCTTACTATAGCTCCCTTGACCATGTGTTGACTCATTCTACCGAGTAGAAGATACTTCAGCTTGGGTTCCATCTTTGGGCCTAAATGGGTCACAAAAATTGATGGGCCTTGGCTGCCCATCTTCCAAAATTCTCTTTCACATAAAGACACGGCTTTGTATACTCCCTAGGATGACCCACTCTGATACCACTTTTTGTCACCCCCCAAATCTCATTAAGGCGGACTGGCACCCATTGCCGATAAGGCTTGGGAGAACCAACCTGTATCTATGTCATTATCTTGGGCTATATGCATAGTCCATTTATGATGCTACAACAAGGGCTAGAGTTATACACTTAACACATATTTTATCCATACTCGGACTTGGAAAAATTTAATGTCGGCCTCTTCTCCGTTTAGCTAGGAAATTCAAACAAAGTAAGTAGTCATATAATGTGTCATTCGCATAGTACTAGTATTATAAAATATGGGGTGTTACACACCTCTTAGCCACTACTGTCAACATGAGCTAGGCTACCTATAGACACCCTACTTAAAGCATCTACCATGACATTAAACTTACCGCGATGATAATGCACACTCATATCATAATCCTTAAGAAGTTCTAACCACCTTCTTTGCCTCAAGTGGAGATCTTTTTGAGTGAACACATATTGAAGACTCTAATGATCGGTAAACATATCAATATTCACTCCATAAAAATAATGATGACAACATTTCAAAGCAAATACCACGGTGGCGTATTCAAGATCATGAGTAGGATAATTCTTTTCATGCACTTTGAGTTGCCCCAAAGCATAGGCTATGACCTTACAATTTTGCATTAGAACACAACCCAAACAAACTCTAGAAGTATCACAATACACAACAAACCCCTCTAGCCCTTCTAGTGGTGAAAGTATAAGAGCGGACACAAGCTTATCTTTCAAGGTTTGGAAGCTCCTTTTACACACATTGGTCCACACAAACTTAACCTTTTTTTAAGTCAATTTAGTAATGGGAGAAGCAATAGAAGAGAAACTATTCACAAATCTCCGGTAGTAACCCACTAAGCCCAAGAAACTTCTAATGTCTGACGGGGTCAATAATCTAGGCCAATTTCTTATCATATCCGTCCTTTTAGGATCCACCTTAATACCAACCCTTGACACCACATGACCTAGGAAGGCAACCTTTTTTAAACAAAATTCACATTTTTCATACTTGGAATAAAACTTCTCTTACATCAATATTTGTAGCACCACCCTCAATTGATCCCTATGGTCCTCCTCACTATGTGAATAGATCAAAATATCATCAATGAATATCATAACAAACGAATCAAGGTAAGGTTTAAAGATCCTATTCATAAGAGCCGTGAAGATAGCCGATGCATTGGTTAACCCAAAAGACATCACAACATACTCATAATGCCCATACCTAGTCCGAAAAACCATCTTAGGAATATCACACTCCCTCACCTTCAATTGATGATACCTGGACCGAAGATCAATCTTAGAGAAGTGGCTAGCCCCTTGCAATTGGTCAAACAAATCATCAATTCTTAGAAGAGGATACCTATTCTTGATAGTGACCCTATTAAGTTGTCGATAGTCAATGCATATTCTGAGAGACCCATACTTCTTTTTCACAAATAACACTAGTGTATCCCAAGGTGATTGTCTAGGCCTAATAAAACCCTTCTCTAACAAGTCTCTCAATTGCTCTTTCAACTCCTTTAACTCTATTGGGGCCATACAATAAGGGATAATAGAAATGGGTGAGTATCGGGGAGGAGGTCTATACCAAAATCTATTTCCCTTTCAGGAGGAACACTAGGAAGGTCATTTGGAAAGACATCAAGAAACTCATTTACAACTGAAATCGACTCTATGGGAAGGACTTTGGACTACACATCCCTAACCCTTACAAGATAATAAAGACACCCCTTAGAGATTAACTTACGGGCTTTAATGCAAGAGATGAACCTACCCTTGACCTCCACATCATGACTCTCCCACTCAAGGACGGGTTCATTTGGGAATTGGAACTTGACCCTATGGGTTCTACAATCAATAGAGGCATAGTATGCCACCTCATGACTCTCCCACTTAAGGATAGGTTCATTTAGAAATAGGAACTTGATCCTACGGGTTTTACAATCAATAAAGGATAATATGTGTGCAACCAATCCATCCCAAGAATGATATCAAAATCAACCATATCCAACTCAACAAGATAACAAGGCAAAATTTTATGCAAGATGTAAATGGGACAACTTTCTATAGACTTTTCTAGCAACAATAAATGCACCAATAGGAGTAGACACCTCATATGACTCACACAATAATTCGGGCTCAACATGGAACTTTTTGTCAACAAAGGGGGTAGGAAAAGAAGGAGTGGTACCCGGATTAATCAATACATGCACATCAAAATCAAATATTGTCAACATACCAATGAAGACATCGGGTATCTCATCAACCCCTTGTCTTCCATGCAAAGAATAAAATTGATTATGCCTTAGGGCACCACCTTGTTGACCACCACTCCCTAAAGGAACCATATTAGCACCTTGTGGATGAACCTCCTTACCCTTATTATGATTTTGAGGGCAATCCAACACCTTATGCCCAAATTCCTCACAACCATAACAAGTATTAGTATCCCTCAAGCACTGGCCATTATGACCCTTACCATATTTTGGACACGCACCATTAGGAACCATACCCCCAACACCTTAGGGCCTTGGTAAATCATTAGCAACCCTCTTATGAAATATGAGAAGACCCTTGGCCTTGATGAAATCGGCCACCCTTTCGAATTTGGAATTTACCATCAAAAGGGGCCCTCTTGGCCTCATGAATCCTTATCTTCCTCAACTTTCCCTCCTCAATTTTTTCATCACAGGTCATCAAATAGGACAGATCCATGTCACTAATCAATATAGCGAACCAACATTCTTCACTTACCAAATTAGAAATATCCATCACAAATTTACACATCCTAGACCTTCAATCGGCAACCAAATATGGGCCATACTTTGAGAATTGGTTGAACTTGAGGACATACTCCCTTACACTCATAGATCCTTGTCTCAAATTAATAAATTCCACCAATTTGGCTTCTCTAAGCTTAATAGGAAAGAATTGATTAAGAAAAGCCATATTAAACTCCTCCCAAAGCACCATATTGTTGATTACCTTCTCCTCCTTCCATTGATTAAACCATATTTGTGTGGCCCCTTTGAGTTGGTACGCCGCCAACTCCACCTTTCCCTTTGACCTAATACCCATGATAGTCAATACCTTATAGACCTCATTAATGAACTCTTGAGGGTCCTTATCTACCTTAGACCCATGGAATTCCAAGGGACATCCTCATGAAGTCTCTTACCTGAGATGCCGGACTAGGACCCCTCGGTTAGCTTGGTTACCCACAACTTGTGCAAGCAAGGTGAGAGCATCCTGAAGCTCTCCATGAGATAGTTGCTCCTCGAGTGTGTGAGCTCTTCTTCCTCTTATGTTATGCATGATCTAGCATAGCAAAGAACAATCATTAGAGAGGAAAAACTTACTTTAACTCTATGGCATGACTTATAACATGAAGAAGGGAAATATTTCCTAAATGCCTCATAGCCTCTTACTTATAGTTATGGTGCATAACACAACCATAAACAAGACTCTAATTGATGCAGTGTGTTGGATATCAAAGATAATTAACAACCTAATACTCTAAGACTAATTTTTTCATGACCAAAACCAAGGGCCTAGACGTGACATGACATGTGGGGAATTCAAAGGGACCCCAAGCAAGCCTCTTAATATATCATTACACATCATTGGTCATAGAAGCAATTAAATAACATAATAGGAGTAGAAATAAGGGAAAAGGGGTAAAGTAATATTTTCATAACATAAGCACCAAACAAGACAGTCAAGGCTCAATACATAACATGTCCAACAACACCTCTACTACATAGAAAATAACGGGGCTGAGACAAGTAACCGAGCTTTCCCTTATAGTCAAAATATAGATAAAAGAATGATAGTCTCAGAACATAGCATGAGATCATAAACATCATCTTTGGAATGGAGGACTTACCAACAAGCTTGGGAGAAATCGTACTATCCACGTGGAGGAGGATGCCCAATTGTGGCTCCAGTTCCTAGATGGTGATATCATGTAGGCATAGAGTATGCTTTAGTATGTTTGAATGTACTAACTATGTATGATGCAATGCAAGAAGAGATAAGCAACATAACTGAAATGCATAAGCATAGACAATTAGTATATACCAATATGGCATGCATGGGAGATGCTTTTAGTAAATCTTGCTTATATAGAATATAATACATATGTATGAAGTGAGTATTATTAGTGAAATTCCAAGGCCTACCACCCCCTTAGAGAGGCGAATGAGCAACATACCCCTCAATTGGTTGATGAAGTACAAACCTCTCAACATGGTTGATGAGGTAGAAACCCCTCGATATGGTTGATGAGGTACAAACCCCTTGACATGGTTGTATAGACCTACCACCTCCCAAGCGAGGCGATTGAGGTACAAACTCCTCAACATGGTTACCCGGGTCTACAACCTCCCGAGTGAGGCTTGGTCAATTCCCAACACTATAAAGATAATATTTTATACATACATTACTTTTAACATCATATAGTCATTCAACTCATAAAACATGCATTGGACCTCCAATTCCTCAAGAAATCATAATCGGATATTTTATGAAACACTTGGCGGGCATGTAATACTAGTGTAAAACTATGCAATTCAAAGATACAATCATGCTAGAAAATTTAGTACAAAACCATCAATAGATACTTAGTAACACCCTTAACCAATATACATCAAAACCCTTTATCAAATATCACAACGGATCTTAGATTCATAGCTCAAAAAGTGCTAAAACAATCACAATTTCATGAAATCCCAACATAGTGTGCAGGGAAATTCATAATAAGTAAGACCCATGAGTAAATCAACTTTAAATCATGTAATTTTAGGTAAAAGGAAGCTGGGGCATCATGGGTGAAAGGAACCCCTGAAAGAAACACACATACCTTAGCTTTAGAGAATTTCTTGAAGAAGATTTTCAATGGAGACTTGAAGCTTGAGTGAAATCCTTAAGATTAGGATGGGTTTCGGGACTTGAATTTAGGGTGGAATATTTGTCTAAGTGTTTGAATGAGTATTGAGAAATGTCTTATGTGTTATAAGGGTGAAATATGGTTAAGTATAGGTACTTTCACGTATGGGAACACTTAAGCCCAAGACCTAAATGTCTTGGACAAAGATAGAAAAATGGTGCACAAAAATACACAGTAGTGCGCCCTTGGCGCGTTACGCTAGGGGCATGGATGCACACTGGAAATCATATTTTACGATTTTCAAATTTTGCTATGTTGCTCTTAAATTAGGATTAGACCTATCTCCCACTTAATTTGACCCTTGAACAAGAATATGAAGTTGAATTTTCAATATCACGCATGGATTCTGAGATATATAGTACTTACGATTCTGGGCACTTTCACGGCACATTTTTTCAGGCACTTTTTGGGGTTATTTCATTATGTGTCACATTGTCTCAACCATCAATCGGTAACGGTTGAGTACTAACACCCTGGTGGAACAATTTAGTCATTACCTATTCCCGAGTGAAAGTGGGAATGTGTGACTATGGACTTTGTTGTAGGGCTTCCTCGTACTTTCAGGAGTTATGACAACATTTGGGTGATACTTGATAAGTTGATTAAGTCTACACTTCCTGTCAGTCCATTCTACCTTTAGTGTTGAGCGATTAGCTCGTATGTTTATTTAACAGATAGTCTGGTTGCATGGGGTGCTAATATCTATCATATCTGATCGAGGGCCGCTGTTTGCCTCCAACTTTGAAGGGATTTTCAGCAGGAGTTAGGTACCCAAGTTGATTTGAGCATGGTTTTCACCCCTAGACTAATGACCAATTGGAGTGCATTATTCAAGTTCTGGAGGATATGTTGTTGCCTTATGTGTTAGGGTTTGGGAGTTAATGTGATCAATTTCTACTGTGAGTTAAGTTTACCCATAATAATAGCCATCATATCAACATCCAGATAGCCTTATTTGAGGCATTATATGGCTGATGATATTGTATTCCTATTAGGTGGTTTGAGTCTACAGAGCTGAGTTTGTATAGTAAAGATCTACTACAAGATACCCTAGCCAAGCTTCGGATTATACAGGATAGGCTGAGGATAACTCAAAGTCCACACCAGAGTTATGTTGATCATAGATATTAGTACTTGCCTGTAGTTTGAGGTTGGAGATTGGGTATTCTTGAGAGTGTCACCTCTGAAAGGAGTCATGTAGTTTGGGAGACAGGGTAAGTTGAGTACCTAGTATATTGGGCCTTCAAAGATCATGAGTCAAGTTAGGCCAGTTGATTATGAGTTAACCCTACCTCTCATTTATTCTACTATAAACCTTGTATTCTACATATTGATGCTGTGCCAGTACATTCCAGATAAGTTGTATGTGCTACTGGATTATTCAGTTGAGTTGGATGAGCATCTGACTTTTGTTGAGGAGCTGTTGGAAATTTAAGCCAGAGATACCATGTAGCAACGCTCTAGGGTCATACCATTGGTTAAGGTGCAGTGGAAACACCATCAGTTGGGAGGATACTTAGGAGATGGAGGCACAAATGCGGGAGCAACACCCCAACCTATTTGAGCTATTAGACATGCCTTTACTTTACTTTCGCCAATGAAAGTCTTATGAGTGGGGGATGTTGTAATGACCCTGTAGTTTGATTCTATGTTTCTATATTATTTTTGTTGTTTTGAGCATCTCAGTAGTAATGTCAGAACTTTTATGAACTGTTTGGATGATTATTAGGCTTTTTTGTTGAGAATTGTGCAAGTTTGCAAGTTACGAGACTTTAGAGCCACTAAAATGAGATTTCTGATGAAACCCTAGTAAATGGCCTTGGAATGGGATTCTATTGGTTCCATTAATTCCAAAACAACCACTTTCTACTGGGAGGGTGGTTGGTCTAAGGATAGAGGGTCTGGGTTTGATTTTAAGTTGTGAAACGCCCCAAAAATGCCCCGAAAAGGTGCCTCAAAAATGCCCATAATCGTAATTTCCATATATCTCAAAATACATGCGTGATATAGAAAATATGACTTCTTATTCTTGATCAGGGGAAAAATTGAGTGAGAAATGGGTACAACCCCAATTTTAGAGGGCCCATAGCAAAAAAATGATTTTAAAAAATTTTAATTTCCAAAAGCTGTTCATAGCAGCTTTGTGACGCGAATCTGTCGCAGAGTAGTGTTATAACTTTCTTATTTTCCATGTCTCGGCCTAAGGCATTGGAGTCTTGGGCCCATGCCATTTTATACATAACAATACCTATATTTAGCTATTTTTCAACTCTATATCACTGAAATCACTCTCAAAACCCTCAAACACTTAACCAAATATTTCATCAAGATTCAAGTGTCCCAAGCTTAATTTCGGATCTCAAGAACTTCATTCAATCTTCAATTTCTTTTTAAATCTACATAAGGGAAATCCCCAAGTCTAAGGTATGTGGGTTTCAACAATTGGGTCCTTTCATCCATGGTGCCCAATCTTCCTATCTTATAAAAGTTGCATGTTTTCAAGTTGTATTATCTATGGATATCTTTTATTATGGATTTTAAGCATAAAATATGTTGGATTTTTATAAAATGTTGATTAAATATGCATATTTATCTATCTTAAGCTTATAATATAAATTGGTTTTGTCTATTGAGACTATGTATGTTTTGAGCTATGAAACTATGATCTATTATGAGATTTGATGATGAATTTCAAGGTATTTCACTTGAGAATTTTGTAAAATATTGGTGGGTTGATTTGCATTGACTTTTCTTATATGATTTCACTCTTGAATTCTATGATTTTGAATAAGCATTACACAAGTTATTTACATGTTTTATGAGTCAAGTGACTTCATGATGAATATAGGGTATCAAGTATGTTATGAATTCATGAAATTATCTATTATTATGCAAGCACAAAGTTAAGCCCTATTTTTCAAGATATTACCTCTTGTGACCCTTTGATATTAATGCAAGAGTAATGTTTGATGATGATCTATTCTCATGTTTTAAGTTAGGCTCACCATTAGTGGTCAAGTATGTTTAAGAGCTACTTATGTCATGATTCTATGTTTATTGCAAGTTATTAAATTATGATTTTTACAGGTTTTCATAGGATTAGACCTAGCACCGATTGATGGAGGGTTTGCTCGCTTTCCTTGAACTATGTGCCTACATAGGATTATGTTATACCCTTGCTATACTAGTGGATCCATTTAGTTCACTTTCTCTTGAATTTCTTCCCAAAATTGGATGAACTCTGGTAAGGTGAAGTTTCTCATGAAATCCTTTCCGAAATGGGATGGGCTCTGATAAGGAAGGTTACCTCTCCGAAATGGGATAGGATCTCATAAGGTGAAGTATGGTTTACCTTAGCAAGTAAACCACCTCTTTACCAATAGGGGTAATCATCGGGATTCTAAGTTGTAGCTCGCTTGGTCTTATTCTATATCGGTTGAGGTCCCTTCCCACACATGTGTTATGATCTATGCAAGTTGAATGATTTACAAGTATGTTTTAATTCAAGCATTGATCATGCATGCCATATTGAAATTATGCTCATCTATTGCCTATTACTATACATTTTTACTATATTGGCTTATGTCTTGTTGCATTGCATCTTACGAACTTAGTATACTCAAACATACTAACACATACTCTATGCCTACATGATATTATCATGTAGGAATCGGAACATCTCACGATCATCCTCCACGTGGCTAGTTTTGGTATCTTGAAGATAAGCTTTTAGTGAGTCCTCAAGTTTGGGCACATAGCTATGCTACTCTTTCTTATGTTATTTCTCTATGTTGACCTTTAATACTATGAGGGTGAGCCTGAAAAGTGTCTTGGCCCCCACCCAATCAATGTTTAGAAGTGTTGTTGGAACAATTGATATATCTATGCTTTAAGCTTTGACTCTTTAGAGCTTTGACTCTTTATGCTTTCTAAATAACAAGACTTTCCTTAGCCCATTTCCCTTGTTTATATGCTTGTTGTTGTTAACATTGCTTTCGCGACCAAGGATGTGTAATTGATATGTTAAGAGGCTTATTTGGTTCCATTCAACTTCCCATTCGCTGTATCACGCCTAGGCCCTAGGCTTGGGTCATGACAAACTTGGTATTAGAGCACCAGGTAATTAATGGTCCTTAGAATCTAACACACTGCATCAATTAGAGTCTTGTTCATGGTTGTGAAGTGCACCACAACTATGAGCAAGAGGCTATGAGGCGTTTTAGGAAATATTTCCCTTTTTCATGATCTATGTCATGTTATAGAAGTTAAGGTAAGGCTTTTCCCTAACGAATGTTATTTGCTATTCTAGATCATGCCTATTCCAAGAGAAAGAAGAGCCCATACTCTTGAAGAGCAACCGACCCCTCCCGCTCCTCATGCTCCTCAAGATGAGCGAATGGCCTATGAAGAGTTTCGGGATGCTATTACCTTATGGCCCATGCCATGACTAATCAAATCAAATAAGGGGCCCAAGCCCCTCATGCTCCTACTCCGGCCTCAAGTGTGAGGGATTTTACTAGGATAAATCCATCAGAGTTCCATGGGTCTAAGGTGGATGAGGATCCACAAGATTTCATTGATGAGGTGTATAAGATATTTTCTATTATGGGGGTTAACTCGAAGGAGAAAACAAAGTTGGCAGCCTACCAACTCAAAGTGGTGGCTCAAATATGGTTCACTCAATTAAAGATGGAGAAGGGAAATGGTGATACTATCCCTCAGGAAAAGTTCAAAGTAGCATTTCTCAACTAGTTCATCCCTATTGAGCTTAGAGAGGTGAAAATGATAGAATTTATAAATCTAAACAAGAGTCTATATGTGTGAGGGAGTATGCCCTCAAGTTCAACCAACTCTCCAAGTATGCTCCTCAATTGGTTCCCGAGACAAGGTCAAGGATGAACAAGTTTGAGTTGGGTGTATTTAACATGGTGAATGAGGAGTGTCAAAATGCTATGCTTGTAGCTGATATGGATTTATCCAGTCTCATGACATATATCGAACAATTGGAGGGGAAAATCTTAGAAAGAGAAGGGTTGGTAAGGCTAAGAGGGCCCATTTTTAAGGTGGATTCCAAGGTTCTAAAGGTGGCCGATTTCCTCAAGGCCACAAGTTCAAAGATCAAGGGCTATCCAATGCTTCCAACAAAAGGTTTACCAATGATAGCGTGCCTAATCAAAGGTTCCAAGGTAGTAAAGGAGGGGTGGTAAAGCCTAGATATCCAACGTGTGAAAAGAATCATAGTGGTCCTTGTTTGAGAAATTCAAATATTTGCTTTGGTTGTGGTGAAGTTTGCCACAAGTTCATTGATTGTCCTCATGCGCAACCCAAGGGTGGAAATGGTCGTCCACAAGGCCAAGGTGCAAATGCGAGTCAAAGAGGAAGAGGAGGCCAAGGGGGTGCACCAAGGCAAAATAGGTTGTAAGCTCTTCAAGGGAGACAATGGGTAAACAAGGTGCCCGATATCATCTTGGGTATGTTAAAGGTTTTTCATTTTGATGTGTATGCTTTGATTGACCCAGGTGCTAGTTTTTCTTTTATTACTTTTTTTGTTACCAAAAAGCTTCATGTTAGCCCCAAATATTTGTGTGAACCCTATAAAGTGTCTACCACCATTGGTGCATCCATTGTTGTTAAAAGATTCTATAGAAATTATCCCATATTCATATTACATAATATCTTGCCTTGTGATTTTGTTGAGTTAGATATGTTTAATTTTGATGTCATTTTTGGAATTGATTGGTTGCATGCATATTATGCTTCTATTGATTGTAAAACTCGTAGGGTCAAAATCCAATTCCCAATGAACCCATCCTTGAGTGGAAAAGTTATGATGTGGTAGTTAGGGTAGATTCATTTCTTGCATTAAAGCCCAGAAGTTGATTTCTGAGGGGTGTCTATTATCTAGGGAGGGTTAGGGATGTTGAGTCCAAAGTCCTTCCTATAGAGTTGGTTTCGGTGGTTAAATGAGTTCCTTGATGTCTTTCCCAATGAGCTTCCCGATGTTCCTCCTGAAAGGGAAATAGACTTTAGTATATACCTCTTTTTCGATATTCAACCCATTTTTATTCCCCCTTAACGTATGGCACCGGCGGAGTTGAAGGAGTTAAAGGAGAAATTGAGGGATTTGTTGGAGAAGGGGTTTATAAGGCCTAGTAAATCACCTTGGGATGCATCAGTTTTATTTATGAAGAAGAAGGATGGCTCTCTTAGAATGTGCATTGATAACCCACAACTTAATAGAGTCACAATCAAGAATAAGTACCTTTTACCAAGGATTGATGACCTTTTTAATAAACTTTATGGGGCTAGACACTTATCTAAGACTGATCTTTGGTCTGGGTATGACCAAGTGAAAGTGAGGGAGCGTGACATTCCTAAGACGGCCTTCCGAACTAGTATGTGCACTTTGAGTTTATGGTTATGTCCTTTGGGTTGACTAATGCACCGACTATATTCATAGATCTTATAAATAGGGTCTTAAAAGTCTACCTTGACTTGTTTGTTATGGTTTTTATTAATGATATCTTGATCTATTCCTATAGTAAGGAGGAGCATATGGATCACTTGAGGGTGGTATTGCAAAACTTGAGAGAGGAGAGGTTGTATGCTAAATATGAAAAATGTGAATTTTTGTTAAAGGAGGTTGCCTTCCTAGGTCATGTGGTGTCGAGGGATGGTATTAAGGTGGATACTAAG
>DF357606.1:128099-146536 GCA_000787875.1 Solanum virginianum
CATATTCATGATCAGGGGGACACATTAAGTGGAAAATGGGTATAACCCCAATTTTTGAGCAACCCTATCAAAATTTTATTATACCAAAAATTTCTTAGCCAGTGTTAGTCCGCGTCCCTAGCGCAACGCGGCCAGGGCGCAAACCTATATATACATATATTTTTTCTAGTTTTTGTTGTTTTGGTCCAAGGAATTTCGGTCTTGGGCCTAAGCCTTACCATGCGTAAAAACACCTATACTTAGTCATTTTTCTTATTTAGGGTTCTTGAGTTATTAAAGGTTTATTGCATGGCTTACGAGTTAAGTGGTTTTATGATGATGAAAGGAATGGGTATATGTGTTGTTTTCTCGAGAAGTATCTATAGTGTTCCAAGTGACCACACCTTGATGAGGAGGTGTTATGCCTCAATCACCATGGATGGTAGGGTGTGACTACCATCTACATATTGAGGGGTTGATACCTCAATCGCCACGGATGGCAAGGCATGGCTACCATCAACCAATTGAGGGGTAGATACCTCAATCACCATAGATGGCAGAGAGTGACTACCATTAACCAATTGAGGGATTGATATCTCAATAACCATAGATAGCAGGGTGTGACTACCATCAACCAATTGAGGGGTTCATAGCTCAATCACCATGGATGGTAGGGTGTGACAACCATCAACCAATTGAAGGGTTGATACCTCAATTGCCTCTTATTCACTAAAAAAGATCTCAACTTGAGACAAAGAAGATGGTTAGAGCTTCTTAAGAATTATGATATTAGTATATGCCTCTCCAAGGGGGTGGTAGGCCTTGGATTCCATAATGATAGTCTCTTAGTACACATGTAATTTGTTCTATATAAGCATGTTTTACTTCAAGCATTTCTCTTACATGTCATGTTGCTAAAATACTATCTATTCCTTATATATATGCATTTTGATTATGTTGCCTATATCTTGTTGCATTGCATCCTACATACTTAGTACATTCAAACGTACTAACATATATTGTATGCCTACATGATGTTACTGTCACGACCAAAACTAGGGCCTATATGTGACACAGTGCAAGGGAAACCCGAAGGAACCCTAATCAAGCCCATTAACATATCATTACACATCCTTGGTCGCGGAAACAATTAAACAAAATAAAAGAGTAGAAAAAAAGGCATAGGGACTAAGGGAAAACCTTCATTTCATAAAAAATTCAATAGAGTCAAGGGAGAGTCAAGCTAATAATATCCTTACATATTTGTCCAACAACACCTCTAAACATAGAACTTAGTGGGGTCAAAGACAAGCAACCGGGCTCATCCTCATACTAATGACATTAGGTAATCAAAATATATGAGATATAGTCTAAACATAAGCATGAAAGAAAATAGATATTGTCCCCGGACTTAAGGACTCACCAAAAGCTAACTTCAATAATCCGTCTAGCCACGAGGAGGAGAATCAATAGGAGCTCCAGTTCCTACATAGTAATATCATGTAGACAGAGTGTGCATTAGTACTTTTGAATGTACTAAGCATGTAGGATGCAATGCAACAATAGATAGACATCATAGGCAAAATGAATAATGATACTCAATAGATAGCATAATAGCAAGTTGGCATGTATAAGTCATGCTTGAAGTAAAATCATGCTTATATAGAACATAATACATGTGTAAGGAGTGACCATTCTTAGTGCAATCCAAAGCCTACTACCTCTTTGGAGAGATGCATGAGGTATAAACCTCTTTATGAGGTTGATTGAGTACAAGCCCCCCAACAAGGTTAATGGAGTACAAACCCCCAACAAAGTTGATGTGTACAAACCCCCAATAAGGTTGCAAGGGCCTACCATTTCCCAAACAAGGTGATCGAGGTACAAACCCCTCAATAAGGTTATCTGGGCCTATAAACTCCCGAGTGAGGCATGGTCATCCCTAACATTATAGGGATAATATCATATACATACATTCCTTTTATCATCATACATACATATTCCTTTCATCATCATATAATCATCATATATAATCCTTCCTTTCATCATCATAAAGTCATCCCGTTCATAAGACATCCATTGGGCATTCAATTCCTCAAGAATTCATAACCGGACGTTTTATCA
Organism: Solanum virginianum; assembly: GCA_000787875.1. Classification (NCBI taxonomy): domain Eukaryota; kingdom Viridiplantae; phylum Streptophyta; class Magnoliopsida; order Solanales; family Solanaceae; genus Solanum; species Solanum virginianum. The sequence goes on from DF357606.1 coordinate 130,203, forward strand.
AACACTTGGCAGATGTGTATTGTAAGTATAAAATCATGTAATTTCAAGAGTGAAATCATGCAAGAAAACTTGAAGTAAAATGGCCCACAAATACTTGGTAATACCATCTGGAAGAAAACATTGAAACCCCTCATCAAATCCCAAGAGAAATCATGGTTCGAAAGGTTAAAACATACATAATCATAACAGGTAATCATCTCATGGTATAGACTTAAAAATGAGTAATGATGTATTTTCAACCAAACTTTCATAAAATCCCAATATAGTATATGATCATAATCTCTAATGAATAATATCCATAACCAATACATCTTTGAAACATATAATTTTCATAAAAATGAAAGATTAGGCTTCATAGGTGAAAGCATATACCTTAGACCTTGAATTTCTTCCAATTGAGTTGTGAAAGACTTGAAGTTTAGAAGTGGGTCTTGGAATCGAAAGCATGCTCTTGAGTTTCCTTGAATTTATATTGAGGTTTCGATTGAGGCTCTTGAGAGAATTTGAGAGTGTATTCCAATTGGGAGGAGTGAATTTGATCATTAGGAAAAGGGTTAGGTCTTTAGGAGGTGTTAAGATAGCATAGAAATTCAAAAAATACCAATAGAAATGGCTAAATTTATGGAATGCCATTAATGAGGCGGATTTTGGCAACAACCCGTATATACCCTTAGATAGCATAGAAATTCAAAAAATACCAATAGAAATGGCTAAATTTATGGAATGCCATTAATGAGGCGGAATTTGGCAACAACCCGTATATACCCTTGCACATACAAGTTCTACGAAAATGAGCATAACTCCTTCATCCAAACTATAAATATGGTGAAACCAAGTGCGTTGGAAAGTGAGTTCAAAGACCTTTGATTTGGCAGGTTATGGGCCACCCAGTTCATTTTGTCATAAGATATATTCCCCTTTAAATTTGACCCTCCTACCAGTACTTGTGCAAAACATAGCCAACAAAATTTCCTTTGAATTTGGATTGATGTAGGGGGACCCATGATAGTCTTAAATGACATAAATAAGCTTGACTTAGATTTGAATGAGAGTTTGAAGCTTGGATAAGTTTCTTGATATTCGGAAGTGATTATGGGACATTTGAATTGGGTGAAATTTTTGTCTAAGTGTTTGAGAGAGTATTTGGGAAATTATTTGTCTAAGTGTTTGAGAGAGTATTAGGGAATATCTTGTATGATATCAAAGTGAAATATGACTAAGTATAGGTACTTTCACATATGGGAAGACTTGGGACCAAGACTCAAAAGCCTTGAACCGAATTAATAAAACAGGACAAAAATACTCCTCCACATCTGGGGCACTATACCTCAATGGAAATTGCTCAATTTGCATTTTTGAATTTTTATACGGTTGTTCTAAGATTCGGGTTAGACCCATTGCCCACTCAATTTTGCCACCTGAACAAGAATATAAAGTCAGATTTTTGATATCATGCACGAATTTGGAGATATATGGAATTATGATTTCGGGCACTTTCGAGGCACATTTTAGGGCACTTTATGGTGTCGTTTCAATATATCCCCTTTCGAAACATTCGTTCCTGAATGTCAAAGAAACATATGTGAGAAGAGTAATCATGAAGAGATCTACCCCAAAAAGTATCCATCAATACACTTAAACACCATTTTCAAAAATCTCAACATAAGTGTTAAAATCACCATGAACTTGTCAATATAAACATGAATGCATGCATACTACATAAGGTCTAAGACTTAGGAGTTGAAATTATAAAAAGGGCTGGATTTGTTATCATAAGCTTGAATAGAATGAAAGAGGTACGAATATTGCCTTCTATGCCCGCTCCGGCTCCCCGAATGAGACTTCCAACTTCACGATTCTTAAAAAAGGCCTTGACGAACACCACACCCTTATTAATCAATCCTCACTCATATTCACACAAATTTTCCACCGGACCTTCTCATAAGTCAACTCATCCTCCACAACGTCCACAATTCTTAAAAAGTCCTATAACAATTGAATCACCAATGCATCTCCAAAACCTAGGAGCATGAAGAACCGGACGAACCATATCCATATCCAAAGACAACTCCCATTCATATGCAACCGCACCAATCCTCCTCAATGCTTTATAGGGACTCACAAACCGTAAACTCAATTCCCTCTTTACCAAGACAACCACATCTTTTATGGGTGAAACCTTTATATAGCCCTAATCACCAACTCTAAATTCAAGATCCTTTCTCCTCTCATAGTCATAGGACTTTTGACAACTTTGGGCTATTTCATCCTCTCCCTAATCAACCTCACCTTCTTCATGCCCTTCATAACGCAGATTCAGACCCAACAAAACAATTTCTCATGCTTCAAACCACCCAACTGGGGACATACAATGTCTACCATATGGAGTTTCAAAAGGAGCGATACCAATGCTAGAATAATAGCTACTATTAGTCTCATCAAAAACCCTCTTCCTCAAGCCATCAACACTAGGCACACACAACCTACCTTAGTACCTAAGGGCACCATTCCCCCTAGCGAGAAAACCTCCACCTTGCCAATGCTCACCCAAGCCTTCAATTCTAACAAGGAGGAATCAAGATCTTGCTTCGCTTCTACCTCATCAACCAAGGAAGATCTTTGAACTACAAACAACCACAATATAACCATAGTGAACTTCTTCAAACCTAACCCTCAACCTAGCCAACCAGTGGACCTACCTAGTTATGTCCATTCTACCAGCATCAATATAAACTAAGCTACCCATGGAAACCCCACTTGAAGTGCCAACCACCACATTAGTCTCACTGGGATGATAATGTTCACTCATATCATAATCCTTAAGAAGTTTCTAACCACCACCTATGTCTCAATCCAAGATCCTTTGGGTGAAAACATATTGGAGACTCTTGTGATAGGTAACAACATCAACATGCACCCTCAGCAAATATCGATGCCAAATTCGTAAAGCAAATACCATGGCGGCCATTTGAAGGTCATAGATAGGATAATCCTTCTCATGCATCTTAATTGTTATAAAATCATAGTATATCACCTTACCATTTGTATCAACACACAATCCAAACCAATCCAGGCGGCATCAAAATATACAACAAACCCTTACAACCCTTCCTGTAGAGACGAGATAGGAGCGGACACAAACTTATCCTTCAAGGATTGAAAACTCTTTTACCCTTAACGGTTCACACAAACGTAGCCTTCTTTTGGGTTAACTTAGTCATGGGAGAAGCAATAGAAGAGAATTGATCCATAAACCACTAGTAATAACCCGCTAAGCCTAAGAAACTCTTAATATCCAAAGAAGTCAAAGCTCTAGGCCAATTTCTAATCACAACCGTCTTCTTAGGATCCACCTTAATACAATCAGCCAACACCACATGACCTAGGAAGTTAACCTCCTTCAACAAAATTTCACACTTCTCATACTTAGCACACAACTTTTCTTTCCCCAAGAATTGCAACACTACACCAAATAGTTCACAAGCTCCGAATAAATCAATACTTCATCACTAGGGACCACCACAAGCCTAACAAGGTAGACATTAAAGACCCTATTCATGAGACCTATAGATATAACTGATGCATAAGTTAAACCAAAAGACACCACCCCAAATTCAAAATATCAGAAAGGACATTCACTAACTCATTGATCATCGGAAACAACTCAATAGAAATAACTTAGGTTCAACACCCCCAACTCTTACAAGATGGTAAATGCAACCTTTTGAGATCAATTGGATTGATCACCAAAAATAACTTAATAGAAATAACTTAGATTCAACACCCCTAACTCTTACAAGAAGGTAAATACAACCCTTAGAGATCAATTGTACCTTAAGATAGGAACTGGACATACTCCTTCATATCCACCTTACAAAATCCCACTCAAGGATGGGTTTATTAGGGAATTGAAATCTAACTCTACGGGCCCTATAATCAAAGGAGGCACAATATCTATGCAACAAATCCATCCCAAGTATGGCATCCAAATCCACCACATCAAACTCGACAACTCATGAGGTAAGACCTAATGCAATGTGAACACAAAACAATACCTATGAACTTTCTAACAATAATAGACTCAACAAGCAAGGGGTAGACTCCAAATGTTCACACAATAACTCAAGGCACACCTAAAACCCACTAGCAACAATAAAGAATCATGTAAGAAATAGTGGCACCCGAGCCCATCAATCCAAACACATCAAAGCCAAAGAAAATTTCAACATACCAGTAGCAACATCGGGCGTCTCATCCCCTTCTTGCCTCCCATATTTTGGGCATCTAAGATGAGTCACCCTTTCATCACCCCCTTTATTGATATTGCATTTATTGGGGTAATTTTTATTTCTTATGTCCCACTCCACCACAACCAAAAAAAAGGATTGGTATCCTTCAAACATATGCCTCTATGAGCTTTACCACATGTTGAACACATAACATCACCTCTATCTTTGAGACTTTGGAACTTACCCTCAATATAGGCCCTCTTGGCCCTACTACCTCTCCTCTTACCATTTGAGGTCTTGGGAGCACTCACTTGTTGATTGAGTTGAGTTATAAATTTTGTCACCACTTTGGTCAATAGCCATAGAGTATTGTGAACCTCTACATTCGATATATCACTGTCCTGAGTAGCTTGAGACATATTCTAAAATACAAAGATTAAATTAAGAAATAAGCATTAGGGGACTTAACTCTATCGCATGACATAGATCAAGATGAAGGGAAATATTTCCTAAAACGCCTCATAGCCTCCCATTCATACTCGTAGCACGCTTCATAATCATGATTAAGACTCAAATTGACACATTGTGTAGGACGTCAAGGACCTAACAATCTAGTACTCTGGTACCCAATTTGTCACGACCCAAATAGGGCCTAGATGTGACACAGTGTAAGGGGAACCCAAAGAAACCCCAAGCAAGCCTCTTAACATATCATTACACATCCTTGGTAGTGAAAATAATTAAACAAAATAAATGAGAAGAAATAAGGGCATAGGGACTAAGGGAAAGCCTTGATTTCATAAAAAATTCAAGAGGGTCAAGAGAGAGTTAAGATCATAACATCTTTAAATATTTGTCCAGCAACACGTCTAAAAATAGAACTTAGTAGGGTCCAAGACAAGCAACTGGGCTCACCCTCATACTAATGACAATACATAATCCAAATATATGAGATATAGTCTAAACATAAGCATAAAAGAAGATAGATATTATCCCCGAACTTGAGGACTCACCAAAAGCTAACTTGAACAGTTAGTCTGGCCATGAGAAGGAGAATCAATAGAAGCTCCAATTCTTACATGGTAATATCATGTAAGCGTAGAGTTGTTAGTACATTTAAATGTACTATGTAAGTAGGATACAATGCAACAATAGATAGACATCAAAGGCAAAATGCATAATAATACTCAATAGATAGCATAATAGCAAGATGACATGTATGAATGATGTTTGAAGTAAAATCATGCTTATATAGAACATAATACATGTGTAAGGAGTGACCATTCTTATTGAAATCCAAGGCCTACCACCTTTTTCAGGAGGTGCATGAGGTACTAACCCTTTCATAAGGTTGTTGGAGTACAAACTCCCGTACAAGGTTGATGGAGTACAAACCCCCCAACAAGGTTAATGGGTGAAAACCCCTAACAAGGTTACATGAGCCTGCCACCTCCCAACCAAGGCAATCAAGGTACAAACCCCTCAACAAGATTACTTGGGTTTATAACCTCTCGTGTGAGGCTTGGTCATCCCCAGCACTATAGAGATAATATCATATACATACATTACTTTCATCATCATATACATATATTTCTTTCATCATCATATAATCATCATATATAGACCATCATTTCATCATCATAAAGTCATCCAACTCATAAGACATGCATTAGACCTTCAAATCCTCAAGAAACCATAACCGGACATTTTATCAAACACTTACCGGGTATCTAGTACAAGTATAAAACCACGCAATTCAAGAGTGAAATCATACAACAAAACTTGAAATAAAATAACCCACACATACTTGGTAATACCATCTTACAGAAAACATTGAAACCCCTCATCAAATCCCAAGAGAGATCATGGTTCAAAAGCTTAAAACATGCATAATCATAATAGGTATATCATCTTATGGTATAGACTTGAAAATGAGTAATGATATATTTTCAACCAAACGTTCATAAAATCCTAATATAGTATATGATCATAATCTCTAATGAATAATATCCATAAGCAACACATCTTGGAAATATGTAATTTTCATAAAAATGGAAGATTAGGCTTCATGGGTGAAAGGTGCCCATGAATGAAACCTATATACCTTAGACCTTGAATTTCTTCAAATTTAGTTGTGAAAAACTTGACATTTAGAAGTGGGTCTTAGATTCGAAAGCATACTCTTGAGTTTTCTTAAATTTATATTGGGGTTTCGATGGAGGCTCTTGAGAGAATTTGAGAGTGTATTCCAATTGGAAGGAGTGAATTTGATCTTTAAGAAAAGGGTTAGGACTTTAGGAGGTGTTAAGATAGCATTAAAATTCACAAAATACAAATAGAAATGGCTAAATTTACGGAATGCCATTAATAAGGCGAAATTTGGCAAAAACCCATATATATCCCTACACATATAAGTTCTACGGAAATGGGCATAACTTCTTTAATCGAACTCTAAATAAGGTGAAACCAAGTTCATTTGAAACAAAGTTCAAAGATCTTTGATTTGGTAGGTAGTGGGCCACCTGGTTCTTTGTGTGCTAAGAGATATTTTCCTTGAAAGTTGACTCTTCTATTGGTACTTGTGTAAAACATAACCAACAAAAATTACTTTGAACTTGGCTTGATATAGGGGATCCACGATGGTCTTAATTGACATAAATAAGCTTCAATGAGATTTTAATAAAATCTTGAAGCTTAAATGAGTTTCTTGAGATCACGAAGTGAGTTTGAGACACTTGGATTGGGTGAAATATTTGTCTAAGTGGTTTGAGAGAGTATTGGGAAATGTCTTGTATGATATGAGAGTGAAATATTGCTAGGTATAGGTACTTTCATGTCTGGAAAGAATTCGGCCCAAGACCCAAAATTATTGGACAAAACTAATAAAATTGGACAAAAATACTCCTTCTCCGCGCCCCTGGCGCGTCGTCTAGGGGCGCGCTAGCTCACTGGGAATTGCTCACTTTGCATTTTTGAATTTTGATACGTTTTCTCTAAAATTCAGGTTAGACCCATTTCCCATGCAGTTTTGCCCTTGAACAAGAATATAAAGTTTGATTTTCAATATCATGCACAAATTTTGAGATATATGAAAATTACAATTCTAGGCACTTCTGAGGCATATTTTCAAACACTTTTTGTGGTCGTTTCAGTTACCATATAGGAATCGAAGCTCCACTTGATCATCCTCCTCCTCCACCTAGCTAGTACTATTTCTTGAAGTAAGCGTGGTGAGTCCTCATCTCCGAGGACAATGGCTACTCATCCTATGTTATGTAAAGACTTATTTCATTGTTTGGATGCTTATGACTATGAGAGTGGGCTTGGAAAGTTGTCTTAGCCCCCGCCCAATCTATACTAGAGTTGTTGTTAGATTAGTTATATATTTATGCTTTGAGCTTTAACTCCTTTGATGATATATGATATGAAAGACTTCCCTTAGCCCTTTACCTTTACTTATATTCTATTATTGTCATTTCATTGCTTCCGTGACCAAGGATCTGTATATGATATGCTAAGAGGCTTGTTTGGGGTCCTTTTGGGTCCCCACTCACCGTGTCACATCTAGGACATAGGCTTGGTCGTGACACCAGCCCTACTCAATATCCCTCACATAGCTAACTTTAGATTATTGAAGATGAGAGTTAGTGAGTCCTCTAGTTTGAAGACAACATCCTAGTTTCATTCAATATTGATGTACAAGGACATTTTGATTTCAAGTTATATATTACTTTTGCTATAATTGTATTTGAGGGTGAGCTCGAACATATCTTAGCCGCCATAAAGTTTATGTTAGAGGTATTATTGGATACATGCTATGATTGTATCTAATTCTTTATTTCCATTATGATATTTGAGTTGTGGCGCTTAGACCTGTTTCCCCTATTTCCCTATTTCATTCCATTATGTTTATGACTATGAATTCCCCAAGATGTTTAAGATAGCTTGGGTGAGGTGTCTTTGGGTGTTTCATTTGTAGTGTGACGACTAGGCTCCTGGTGGGGTCATTACAAACTTGTTATCAGTGCACGAGGTTTTGAAATGGTCCTCGGAGTCCAACATACCACATCAAATCAAGTCTTATTCATGGGTATGAAGCACGCCACATCTATTAATAGGAGGTTATACGGTGTTTAGGAATTGTCTCACTTCTTTAATGATCCACGTCATGCTTTAGAGATATCCTAAGGTTCCTTTTATATAATGAATCATTCTTTGCACTTTTCTACATTGCCACAACCCAAGCCTAGGGTCTAGATGTGACACGGCATAAGGGGGATCCGAAGGGACCTCAAGCAAGCCTCTTAGCATATCATTCACTACAAGAAATATGGCCTATGGCAACAGTTAGTTGCTGTAGATAGGAATACCGTTGCCAAAAGCATATTGCGATAGTTTTCATAACCCTTCCAATAGATTGTATTGCGATAACTCTATAGAAATGGAACATTGCAACAGTTCCCATAACCGTTGCTATAGAAGTTTCTATTGCAATGGATTGCCCCTTTAATATGTAGCGACAATTCCTACCCCCTATTGGGATGGGTTCCAAACTGTTTCTATAAAGTTTTTGCAACGCTGAATTTAGTGACGGTTCATACCCTCCATTAGGACAGTTTGTACCTTTAAAATATAGCGATGGTTCTTACTCTATATTGGAATGGCTTTCAAAATGTTACTATAAAGTTTTTGCAACACTTAATTTACTATAGCAACAGATCATACAATAAACTATTGCAACAATTCTTACCCCTTTTATAACATTTGAAAAACTGTCCCTATAGTGTGTTGATGTAGCATTTATTTTTATTTTATTTTTTTCTCTATATTGTATTTTTTATAGGCAAAAATATTGTAGAAATATAAAACATACTTTAGATATACCTATAAATTTCAATGACAAGAAGAAACTATTTCTAATGAAATAAAATGCAACATTCAGGGAAAACCAAAATACATAATATTTTTTACCACCAAGAATACACAAGGTTTTCAAGTTCAAAAACAAAAGAAACTTACAAAATACATGAAGTTTCGAAGATATCAAATCGATCCTCCTAAGTAGCACCTTCATTTTTTTTGTCTCTTTGTTCTCCTCCACAACCTACAAATGATAATAAAAAAAAATTAGAAATTTTGATCGACTTACCAAATTTGGTTAGTTACTCTTCTGTTTCTGATCAATACTTGATTTATTTAATTGAATAAAAAGAAATTGCATTTCTTTTTTTCTAGATAAGCTACAAGAAGCTTTGAAATCAGTTTTTTAGCTTCAGGGGAAAACCAGGGAGGAAATTCATACTCACCTTTGAAAGCTTTTCTATACATCTTAATCAAATTCTCGTGTTTATATGGTAAAAATCCAGCTAAAAGAACATACAACATCACCCAACAAGACCAAATGTTAGATTTAGCTCCATCACATCCTTTTATTCCTCAACACTATAGGGGCAACATAAACTGGAGTTCCACACTAAGTATGAAGAAAACCATCACTCCTTAATTGCTTAGACAAAGCTGACAATCAAAATTTGAAACCTTCAAATTTTCATTATCATCATGAAGTACATTTTTAGGCTTCAATTCACAGTGAAATACACCGCGATTATGGCAGAAAACAATAGCACTAATCAATTGCTAAAAGTATTTTCTTGCCACATCTTCCTTAAGTTTCCCATTAGCAACATTAGTGAAAAGTTCACTCCCTTTGACATACTCCATCACAAAAATGAAGCCCATAAGCTTATTCGACCATCTCCTCCCATTTTTATTTGCTGAAATCTATCAATAAATAGATGTGTAATCACACAACTGATATTCTTTCTAAATAGTTGCAATGTCAATAATCCTCAACTTTGTCCTGTATATTCTTAGATTTCTTATCTTCATCATTACTACAAGGTCTGTAGGGATTCTTTTCTATTTCCATTCTACAACCTTCATATAACCTATTCTACATGACATTACTACATCAAGAAATTCCTTGATAATGTATCTAAGGAGTAATAATTATTGCCTAAATATCAATACCAACAGCTATTAAGAAAAAAGTCTAACAAATTTGCTGCTGGATCTTTTAGAGGAATAAGAAGAAGAACACTCACAAGAAGAATCAAAAGAATTAGAAGAAGAAAAATTAGAAGAATCATCGGAAGAAGTGACACTAACCTTGATTACAGTTCCTTGTAGATGGCTGACAGATTTGCTGATTAGTATGGGGTTCATAAGTAGTATCTCCGGGTAAAGGAACAGACAATGCTGTTAGTATCTCTGCACTAATTAATCCGACACGTTGAAGTTGCGCAATTATATTAGCAGTAACATCTTGCTGAATTGTTCTCCTTTGTTCCTCTATTTTTTTAATCTTTTCTTACATTTGCTTTACTGCATCATTTGTGATATTTAAATTCTGTTCAGAATTTGTTGCTTTTTTTCTCAAAGACCTCTTTGTAACCCCCCGTCCATATAATCTTAGACGTCCTAGATGTTTAGGACCCATGATAGAAGAAGATGCATTAACAGAATCACTACCATTTGAACTTTGTTTTTTTTCAATTTCCTCCATTTCAGCCTGACAAAGACAATTCAATAATAAGACTTAAATAATTTAGTTATGAACAAATAACTTATCTAAAATGTGGATACAGTTAGATAATGTTCATATAATTTTACTAATTATCTCTTCATTCGAGTATTTATACGAACGTTCGGGGTGTCTTTCTCTTGTGAAAACAAAGTGCTCCCTTTTCGATACATCACTTTCTTTTTTTCTCTTTGTCACATGAAAAAAATGTTATCAAAAATTAATTTAAAATAACAAGTTAAGATTTGATAAAGATCTAGTAGAAAACACACCAAATCATTTCGGATTAAAGCAAAACTTATTTTGCCACAAGTGTGTGGATTGTTCAACTTTTTTCGATTCTTAGTATTGGTTTCAGCCATTTTCTGCAAATAAATAAATTAATAAAATAGATCATCCAATCTAAAATAACTAACTGAATATAAGAGAGTAAAAAGAATAGAAAAGAAAAGGTAGCAGCAACATCAGTATAATAGTAGAAAAAAGAGAAAAATAAGCTTTAATAGCCATATTGCAATAGAGAACAAAAATTAAGATTCCAAAATTAACATTACCTTGAATTTATCAGAGTCCCTATATTTGAAGAGTTCCTTCAATTGACATTCTGGAACATAGGAGTCTTTTTTGCCATTAGAACTTCAGAACTTGAGTTGTAACATAATTTCTTCAACACATGTTTATGCCTTCTCCAAGCAGCTCCAATTACTTCTAAAGCCCATTCTCTCGCAGTATCAAGTATATCATATTTCTCGTACAATTTGATTTCATTAGGCTAGTAAAATATGTAAAATAATTTTAATAAGTAATCAACATTAGTAATTTCAAACCTTAGTATATGCCTGTAAATCATTTTTTGTGTCCATAAACCTCCAATTTAATATGTCTAGAGGGAAAACGGTTGCATTCCTCATCAATGTGCCAAGAAAGCTGCTTAACCCTAAAACATCTCCTCTAGTCGGACCAACAAGTTGATTGTTGTCATTTAGTAGGATTAACTTACGCTCAATTCTCGTATGTACCTCTAGCATTTGTGTGCTACTCTTGTATTTTTTTGATTGGGAGGGTCCAAAGCTATAGAAAAATAAATTATTAGAATTCATACTTGAATTTAATAAGCTTATAAGATATATGTACCTTATTCTTTGGATTGTTCATTTGTTTGAAGAGTTCTTGTAGAATCCATTTCCACTTGCTCCCCTACAATTTGTTGCTCCTCTATAGTTGGTTGTGGTTGCTCCTCCACAGTTAGTTGCTCCTCTATACATTTTTCGTTTGCTTTAGTCTGTGGTGCTCTTCGTTGCTGATCTACTGTTGGAAGTTCTTTCTCAATTAACCTTAGATGATTCTGTTTTTCTGATCGCACAGCTTGTAAAGTTTCTTGTGTTGTTGAAAATGACCGTCTTTGTTATACCAAGGAGGATATGTTTCAGGTTTAGCATATGTCTTTTTCTTTGTTATTTTTATTCTTCTTGAAGGCCCTTGTTGACTCATGACTAACAAAATCTATATAATATTAGGAGTGGATAAGTTAGAAATACTACTGAAAAAATAAGTTTCTAAATCTGAACATACTGCTAAAGTTTAATGACAGTTATCTCATATATGTAAAATAGTTTCCATGATAGCCGAACAAAAAAGGTTGGATCAATGTAGATAGAACTATGATTTAATATTATCAAAAAGCAAACCCAAAATATAAAAAAAAAAAAGACAGAGAGATAAGAGTGAAAAAAGTACCTAGTTATTTGTAGCTTCACTGTGAAATGGTAAATTCCTCGGAAGAATTGCAGAAAGATGGTAACGAATCCTGAAAAAAATATTTTAAAAAATCCTGAACAAAATATGCGAGAGAAATTGACAAACTATTTGGAACAAAATCCCTAATCAAATGGGTCCCTGGACTTTTAGAACAAACTGTTTTATTACTTTCCAGCAGCTTTTAAAGATATGCATATTAGTTGCATATCTTTGAATGAGCCAAGAAAACAAGACCACAAAGTTAAGAACAGAGTATCACTTGACCTGCATTATGATGAGAAAGAAAATGAAAAGATTTGGCCTTGTTATGTTAATAATGATTCAAGTTTTCACTCAGAAGTACCTATAAAGTTTTCTGTTGGTTTTGCTTAACAAGAGTACAAAGTTAAGAATAGACTCACTTGACCTGTGTGATGATGCGTCATTTATTCCAAGACGTCAATCCAATGGTATTTATTTCTTTCGTAGGTTGAATGCAAAGAAGCAAAACCAGCAAAATCAGGAGATAATTTCAAAAGCAAAACTAGCAGGAAACCAGTAGCAAAACCAGCAGGTTTCAGGAGGTAATTTCAATTCAGAGCTCATAATTCCAAATTCTTTAATTCTTGCCATCACCCTATATCTAGAGTTGTAGAACCATTTTCATAGGCTCCAAGATAACTGAGTTATCTAAAAGCAAGAGTAATTGACAATATTTTCTATGATTGTTTATCCAATTTAAGATTTTCTAATTAAATATATTCAGTTGTCTCTTATATGCAAAATTGTTTCCATGATAGCCAAACACAAAGGGTAGGATCAATATAGAATGAACTATGATTTAAAACTAGAGAGAAACTAACCAAAAAATTCAATCAAAATAGAGATAAGAGTGAAAAAGCATCTCATTATTGTTTGTGCGTGGCTCCATATTGAATTGAAAGATTCTTCAGAACAATAGCAGCAAGATGGTGATAAATACTAAAGAAATAATTAAAAGAAATGCTTAATAAGTATCTCACTGGTACAATGCTAATCTCAAAATGAACATGAGAAAGAAACATAAGAATCACGATAAGTGTCACTATATGTAACCATAAGGAAATATTTCTCAGAGGAGAACATTTATTACTCACAAAAAATAAAATATATATAGTATAAATGTGTACAAGTTTAAAATATCCTTCACTATATGTAACTATAAGAAAATATTTCTCAGAGGAGGATATTTATTTCTCACAAAAATAAAAAATATATATATAGTATAAATGCGTATAAGTTTAAAAGATCCTTCATCAGTCATCTGCCTCCATCTAATCCCAATCAAAATCCTCCTCCCCTTCTAATATTTCCATGGCTATATCTTCTAAAAATTCTGCAGAGGAGGGAATATCAACAATATCAATAGGTAGATCTTCTCTTGACCATCTGACATCAACATCAAGCAACCTATATGGTGAACTAATGTCATCATTCGGTTCCCTCCAAAATTTTTAACCAATATTAGGAAAGTTCTCTTCCTTAAAATCATATAAATCAATAGGAACTTTTTTTATTACATAATAAACATCTTTCTCAATTAGGTCTTCCATACAAAAAACTTGATGCACTTGAGATGCTAGTACAAAAGGATCATCTGTGCCGTATAATTTGTTGAAGTATGTCCGAACCAATCCATATTCATCAACTTCATTATGAAACCAATCACATCTAAATAACACAATACTAAAACAACCATAATAATCAATCTCAATGATATCCTGAATAACTCCATAATAGGTAATCATTCCATCAATAGGATTTTGGTCTCTTGCACTAGCAAAACTATTGGTTGTTGCTGACAAAGTTACACCACTATTTTGAGTCTTGTATGGGGCATCTCGTGTCATCGTATGAAATTGATATCTTTTAATAAAATATCTTGTATGTCTTTTAGCCACTTTAGTAAGACCTCTAGGTAACCATTTCAAATGACTAGACACTTCAATATGTTTAACTTTATCTTGCAACTAATTGACAAATTCTTGACTGTGAATCTGTGCTTTTGCCCATTCATTTTCTCTGGCACTATTATCAATTAAACTCTTATGTTCCCTGTAAGCATGCATGTCAAATTTAACTATTATGTATTTATAAATAAAATTTAAAACATATAATTATAAAAATAAATAAAGCTAAAGATATAAATAATTATTTTATCTTACTTGGTAAATGCCTCTACATGTTCATCTTCAGTATTGAACAAAGCATAACGATGAGCTTCATTCCACTGATGAATATCCATCTCAAAAGGCTTTCCTTTTTGTTTCTTCTCACTTCCAATTGGATGACCCGTCTTAGGAAACATACTTGAGAAATCATCTCCCTCTGTTTGAGTGTCCTCCTCCTCATCAATTTGATAACTACTGAATCTTGTCTTCACACCAATAATTAGGTACCTTGAATACAAAATCAAACAATCATCGGCCTCGGAGCCCTCTTCTATGCATCCTTCTGAATTTGATCAATTACGAACTAATTCCTTCAACTAATACATTTTTCTCTCAGAAGAATACATCCAATGCAAATGAGTTGGATCCCCCCAATTTCATTTACCATATGAACTTTCAAATGTACCATTATATCAAAAAACTTGGAGGAAAAATCTTTTCTAGAACACATTGAATTTCTACAATTTCATCTTGCAATTTATCAAGGTAGCTTCTTCTTATAACCTTACTACATACGGCTCTAAAAATGTTTCCTAACCTAATCAAGGTCAGTGATACTTCCTTGGGTAACACTTTTCTAACTACAACCTGGAGCAAGTACTCCATTATCACATGAGTATCATGGCTCTTATATCCTGATATGTTCATCTCTTCCCGATATACACAATTGGATATATTTGAGGCAAACCTTTTTGGTAATTTAGCATTTCCTAAAATAGTGCAAAATAATCTTTTTTCCTCAGGTTTCATTGAGAAACAAGCTCTACCTAGATGAGCTTTTCCATTATTATCTTCTTTTGGGTGAAGCTCTTTGCGTATCCCTAATTCATATAAGTAATATCGAGAATTT
This sequence comes from Solanum virginianum, assembly GCA_000787875.1. Taxonomy (NCBI): domain Eukaryota; kingdom Viridiplantae; phylum Streptophyta; class Magnoliopsida; order Solanales; family Solanaceae; genus Solanum; species Solanum virginianum. The sequence goes on from DF357606.1 coordinate 145,812, forward strand.
ACATGATCTTTAGACTTCCCAAGTATGTCCAATAAAGTCCCAATCAAACTATCATATACATTCTTCTCTATGTGCATCAAATCAAGATTATGCCTTAATTTATTATGTTGCCAATAAGGCAATTCCAAAAATATGGATCTTTTCTTCCATGCACCATTATTCTTTTAAGATCTTTTCTTTTTACCCTTTCCAAATACATTATTAAATTCACTCCATTTCTCAAGAACTTCTACACCAGATAATGGAGTAGGTACACTTTTATGATCCTCTTTACCATCAAATGATTCCTTATCTCTTCATAAAGGATGGTTTGGTGGCAAAAATTCTTGATGACCTATATAACATATCTTATGACTATGTTTGAGATATTGAGAGCAAGTACCATAGTTACAAGTAGGGAATGCCACTCTCCCCTTAGTGCTCCATCCAGAAAGCATTGCTAATGCTGGAAAATCACTAATTGTCCATCATAAAGCTGCACATAATGAAAATGTTTGGTTAGTCATATCATCATATGTTTCCACTCCCACTTCCCATAATTCAATCAACTCCGCAATTATTGGATGAAGGTACACATCTATATCATTTCCTGGAGATAATGGGCTTGGAATGATCACTGACAACATTATATATTTTGACTTCATGCAAATCCATGGCGATAGATTATAGTTGATTAACATTGTTAGAACCCACATTTTGGTACGTTGGATTAATTATGAGCCAAG
>DF357605.1:0-51448 GCA_000787875.1 Solanum virginianum
TAACAACAACACCACCACTACCAACCTCTTCCAACCTAACCCCTAATCTAGCCAACTGATGTACCTCCCTAGCCACCTCTTTATCACCACAATCAACATGAGCTAGGCTACCCATAAACACCCTATTCAAAGCATCTGCCACAATATTTGCCTTATCGGGATGATAATGCACACTCATATGATAGTCCTTAAGAAGTTCTAACCACCTTCTTTGCCTCAAGTTGAGATATTTTTGGGTGAAGACATATTAGAGGCTCTTATGATAGGGGAACACATCAATATGCACCCCATACAAATAATGATGTCAAATCTTTAAAGAAAACACCATGACGGCTAATTCAAGATCATGAGTAGAATAGTTCTTTTCATGCACTTTGAGTTGCCTAGAAACGTAGGCTATCACCTTACCATTTTACATTAGCACACAACCCAAACCAACTCTAGAAGCATAAGAATACACAACAAATTCCTCTAGCCCTTCTGGTAGTGACAATATAGGAGCGGACACAAGCTTATCTTTTAATTTTTGGAAGCTCCTTTCACACTTATCGGTCCACACGAACTTAACCTTCTTTTGAGTCAATTTTGTCATAGGAGAAGCAATAGAAGAGAATCCATTCACAAACCTCCGATAGTAACCCGCGAAGCCCAAGAAGCTCCTAATATCCGACGGGGTAAATGGTCTAGGCTAATTTCTAATCACATCGGTCTTCTTAGGATCCACCTTAATACCATCCCCCGATCACATGTCCTAGGAAGGCAACCTCCTTCAACCAAAATTCACACTTTTCATATTTAGCGTATAATTTCTCCTCCATCAACCTTTGCAACATAACCCTCAAATGACCCATATGCTCCTCCTCACTATATGAATAGATTAAAATATCATTAATGAAGAACATAACAAAGGAATCAAGGTAGGGTTTGAAGACCCTATTCATTAGATCCATGAAGATAGCCGGTGCATTGGTCAACCCAAAAGACATAATGATAAATTCATAATGCCCATACCTAGTCTGGAAGGCCGTCTTGGGAATGTCACATTCCCTCACTCTCACTTGATGATACCCGGACCGAAGATCAATCTTAGAGAAGTGGCTAGCCCCTTGCAATTGGTCAAACAAATCATCAATTCTTGAAAGAGAATATCTATTCTTGATGGTGATCCTATTGAGTTGCTAGTAGTCAATACACATTCTAAGAGACCCATCCTTCTTTTTCACAAACAATACCGGTGCACCCCAAAGGGATTGGCTAGATCTAATAAAACCCTTCTCCAACAAGTCCCTTAATTGTTCCTTCAACTCTACCGAAGCCATACGGTAAGGGGAAATAGAAATAAGTTGAGTATCAGGGAGGAGGTCTGTACCAAAATCTATTTCCCTTTTAAGAGGAACACCGGGAAGGTCATTTAGAAAGACATCAAGAAACTCATTTACAACCGGAATCGACTTCATGGGAATGACTTTAGACTCTACATCCCTAAACCTCACAAGATGGTAAAGACACCCCTTAGAAATCAAGTTACGGGCTTTAATGTAAGAGTTGAATCTACCCTTGACCACCACATTTTGACTCTCCGACTCAAGGATGGGTTCATTTGGGAATTGGAACTTGACCCTATAAGTTCTACAATCAATAGAAGCATAGTATGCATGCAACCACTCTATCCCAAGAATAACATCAAAATCAACATATCCAACTCAACAAGATCACAAGGCAATATTTTATGCAAGATCCAAATAGGACAACTTCTATAGACTTTTCTAGCAACAATAGATACACCTATAGGAGTAGACACCTCATATGACTCATGCAACAATTAGGGCTCAACATGGAACTTTTTGGCAACAAAAGGGGTAACAAAAGAAAGAGTGGCACCCGAATCAATCAGTGCATACACATAAAAATAATTTTTTTTAACATACCGATAATAACATCAGGGACCTTATCAACCTATTCTCTCTCATACAAAGCATAAAATTGATTGTACCTTGGGGCACCATCTTGTCGGCCACCACTCCCCAAAGAAACTGCATTAGCACCTTATGACGAACCTCCTTACCCTTGTTGCGATTTTAGGGGCAATCCATCACCTTATGCCCAAATTCACTCATTGACCCTTGTCTTAAATTCATTGACCCTTGTCTCAAATTCAAGTTCAATCCATCACCTTATGCATAAGGTATCTATTGGGGGAAAACTTTGAAAGTTGATTGAACTTGAGGGCGTACTCCCTCACACTCATTGACCCTTGTCTCAAATTCATAAATTTCACCAATTTAGCTTCCCTAAGCTCAAGAGGGAAGAACGGATTAAGGAAAGCCACCTTAAACTCTTCCCAAAGCACCATATAGTTGACTCCCTTCTCTTCCTTCCATTAGTTGTACCATATTTGTGCTACCCCCTTGAGTTGGTATGATGCCAACTCCGCCTTTTCTTCCGACCTCATACCCATGGTAGCTAATATCTTGTAGAACTCATTAATGAACTCTTGAGAGTCCTCATCTTCCTTTGACCCATAGAATTTCGGAGGATTCATTCTTATGAAGTCTCTTACCCGAGATGCTGGTGTAGGAGCATGAGGGGCTTGGTCCGCTTGGTTGGCTTGATTAGCCACAACTTGTTTAAGCAAAGTGAGAGCATCCCGGAGCTCTCCATTAGCCGATTGCTCCTTGGGTGTGCGGGCTCATCTTCCTCTTGTGTTAGGCATGATCTAGCATAGCAAAGAACAATCATTAGGGAAAAAACTTACTTCAACTCTATAGCACGACTTAGAACATAAAGAAGGGAAACATTTCCTAAAATGACTCATATCCTCCTACTACAGTTGTGGTGCACAACACAACCATGAATAAAACTCTAATCGACGTTGTGTGTTGAACTCCGAGATGTCTCACAGCCTCCTACTTATAATTGTGGTGCACAATAAAACCATGAATAAGACTTTAATCAATGCGTTATTTTAGACTCCGAAGATCTAACAACCTAGTGCTCTGATACTATCTTTGTCACAACCCAAGCCTAGGGCCTAGACGTGACCGACGAATGAGGAACCTGAAAAAACCCTAAACAAGCTACATATCATATCATTACATATCTTTTATCGCGAAAATAATTAAAATGACAATAAGAGATAAGCATAAGAAAAGAGAATTGGGACTAAGGTAACTTCCATATCTTAAACATCAAGAAACAAGAGAGTCAAGGATCATAACATAGATATATAACATGTCCAACAACACCTCTACTACATAGATAAGAGCGGGGGTTAAGACAAGCAACCAGACTCACCCTCATAGTCAATACATACATAAAAGAAAGACAGTCTTAGAACATAGAAAGAGATTATAATCTTTGTCCTCAGAATGGAAGACTCACCAACAAGCTTGAGAGACAAACGTACTAGCCACGTGGAGGAGGATGCTCAAGTGGGGCTCCGGTTCCTATATGGTGACATCATGTAGCCATAGAGTATGCGTTAGTATGTTTGAATGTACTAAGTATGTAGGCAACAAATGATAAGCACTATAAATAAAATGCATAACATAGGCAATGATTACATATAACAATATGACATGTATGAAAGATGCTTGTAGTAAATCATGCTTATATAGAACATAACACAAGTGTAAGGAGTGACCATTCTTAGTGCAATCTAAGGCCTACAACCTCCTTGGTAAGGCACATAAGGTACAAACCCCTTTATGTGATTGATGGAGTAAAAACCCCCAACAAGGTTGATGGTGTACAAACACCCTAACAAGGTTGATGGAGTACAAATCCCCGCCCCCCAACAAGGTTGATGGGTACAAACCTCTAACATGGTTGATGGGTATAAACCCTCTACATTGTTGCATGGGCCTGCCACCTCTCGAGCGAGGTGATCGAGTTACAAATCCCTCAGCAAGGTTACCCGGGCCTACAACCTCCCGAGTGAGGCTTGGTCATCCCCAACACTATAGAAATAATATCATATACATACACTCCTTTCATCATCATATACATACATTCTTTTTCATCATCACTTCATCATCACTTCATCATCATTTTATCATCATATAGTCATTCAACTCATAAGACATGCATTGGACCTTTAATTCCTCAAGAAACCCTAACCAGATATTTTATCAAACACTTAGAGGGTGTGTAATGCTTGTGTAAAACCATGCAATTCAAGAGTGAAATCGTGCTAAAAACTTTAGTGTAAAACCATCATTAGATACTTGGTAACATACTCAAGCAATATAAATGAAAACCCTTCAACAAATCTTACAATAGATCTTAGATTCATAGCTCAAAACATAGTAAAACAGTCACAGTTTTATAAACCCCAACATAATGTGTAGTGAATTTCATAATACATAAGACCCATTTGTAAATCAACTTTAAATTATGCAATTTTAAGTAAAAGGAAGATTGGGTATCATGGGTGAAAGGAACCCATGAAAGAAACCCACATACCTTAGCTTTGGAGAATAACTTGGTGAAGATTGTAGATGGAGACTTGAATGAGAACCTTGAGATCCTATTAAGAGTCTTAGACCGAACTCAAAACTGGACCAAAAAATATATAGAGGCGCGAAAACCTCTCTGGAAATTATTTTTAAAAAAAATCAAAATTGCTAATTGTTTGCTCTTAAATTGAGGTTAGACCTATTTTTCACTCAATTTGACTCCCTAATCAAGAATATGAAGTCGAATTTTTGATATCACGTACGAATTTTGAGATATCTAGAAATTACTATTCCGGACACTTCCGAGGCACATTTTCGGGTACTTTTTGGGGTCGTTTCATTAAGCCCCACAGAAAGGACTTAACACTGCTATATTATGTCTTGATTTATGAGATGCTCTATAACTCTTGCTTTCGAGGCAAGACATATATCAAGAACTTCAAAGATTACACCCCATGGCGAGACTTGACACTATTGAGTCTTGATTTATCTTATATGTATATATATAACTCTTGGATTTTAACTCAAGGAATTTGAAATAACAACTTATGCGCAAGACTTGACAATATAATACTGCATTTTATTTTATGAGATACTCTATAACTATTTTCCTAAAGGTAAGACTTGTTAGTCCAAGAATTTCCAAATAACTTATGCCCATGGACAAGACTTGACACTATCACATTATATATTGATTTATGAGATGCTCTATAATTCTTGCCTTAGAGGCAAGACTTAGACTAAGAACTTCATCCATGGGCGAGACTTGACAATTCTATATTGTGTCTTGATTTATCATATGTATAAATTTTTTCTCGTAGCTCAAGGACTTCAAAACAAGAAGTTAAGCCCCATGGAAAAGACTTAACAATATCATCTTTTATTTTGATTTATCAGATACTTTATAATTATTGTGGTAGAGATAAGGCTTGTTAGTCAAAGAATTTACAAACAACAAGTTAAGCTCCCTGGGCAAGATTTGACACCACCACATTTGTATATTGATTTATTAAATGTTCCATTACTCATGTCTTAGAGGCAAGTCTTAGCCCAAGGGCTTCTGAGAACAAGTTATGCCCATGAGCAGTATTTACATCACTTTTATTAAGTAACTTATGGAGCACATAATAAGTTTTTCCTTAAAAGCAAAATATAACACAGGGATCAAAAAAAATAACACATACCTCATAGGCAATGGTTTACACTATTTCACTATGTCTAACTTATGAGATGTTCTATAACTCTTGTTTTAGAGACAAAACTTAAACCAAAAAACTTCAAAATGACAAGTTACTCCCTAGAAGTAGAAATTGATACTACCACATTGTGTCTTGATTTATGATATACTCTATTTTTTGCCTTGGTGGCAAGACTTAGCCCCAAATACTTTTAAATAACAAGTTGCATCTCATGACAATAATTTCCTTAGTTTTCACTCAGCCTAACTAATGAGTCCAAATTTTGGACTCACTTTGGGGAGAAATTGCAAGGAAACATTGCCCTTAGTGTGCTAATAATTCCAATTGCTAACAAATACATTTATCGTGACAAGAAATGGAGTAAAAGTGTGCAAAGGGCAAGTCTTGGTGAAATCTTGAAAAGTGAGCAAAAGTGCTGAAAGCCGGTGAAAAGTGGTGTCACCGACATCCTTGGCGATCCGTTGAATGCTCGTAGAGATCGCATAACTGTGTAGCAGGCAAGGTTCTAGGTCAAGTCAAGAGTGTGGTCATGATCGATATCGCTAAGCATACTCGGCGATACTCCGAAGTGCACAAGTAATTGCCTAAAGTTGCAGCACTCAAAGCCCTAAAACACTGACAGAAAAGCAATATGAAGAAAATTTTGGTGCATCGCTAAATTAAAAAGGTGGAGCAAAGAGACATCGTCTAATATTAGAGTGGAAGAAGCCTCATAAAGATGCATAGGAAAGTGGTCAAGTAGACAATTAGCACATCACCGGAGTTCTTGGCGATGGTCGACCTTGACCACCGAATAGCATTTCATAGCACAAATGTTTACACATTTGCACGAATTATATAAATAATTTTAGAAAGGACATTGTACATTATCTATTCATTCCATATCAGAATAATTACACTGTAGTAGTAGTACATATAACCTTCTTCTTAGAGTACAAGAGAGGCTAGGAGTTTGAAGCTTTTGGGCATCAAATTGAAGAGGATTAGCTGGTGATAACCACTGATTTGTACTCAATCTTGTTATCCATGACCTTTGCTACTATGTATGGTAATCAATCTTTACTTTCTAACATGTGTGGCTAAAACCCCCATATTGGGGGTGTGCTTTTGATATGGGTCTTTAATTTACTTGCTAGGTTTGTGATATATTGACTTATCTGTAGTTGATTTGGGTAAATTTATACCTGTTCGTAAGTTTAATGTATGAATTTCAAGGTTACAAATTTGAGGTTTTGTTCTAGATCTCAGATTGTTCCTTAGCTGGAATTATTAGAGTGTGGAATGGATATAATAGCCGAAAACCTTATGGGGTTTCAGTTGATATCCATATTCATAGATTCAATGGTCAAAGTAGTAGGTGTTTTGCTTGATTTCTTAGGCCAAGCTATCCTCGGCGGTCCGCTTGTGATATCTTAGTTGATTTATGCGAAACACCCATATATCATAGGTGATTTGGGTTACAAGTAACTTAGCCTATTCACTCAACATCAACTAATGTAGTCAAGTATCTAGACCAGTTTGTTAGATCGTAGCCCATATTTACACATCCCCAACATCTTCCTTTGATAGCTATTTAATTTGACAATTAAAACTTATTAGCTAAACTCTATTTTGATTATTGCAACCCCTTAGATCCTACAATTACTTGGTCCAATAAGTCACTTTTGCCTTGAACAACGATTCCCTATGTGATCGATCTCAACCTCTAAAGTTAGGTTATTATGCTGATGAAGATCGCCTTTTCTGCCTTTGAGTAGTCGGGTTGAGTGATATAAAAAATGGCGTCGTTGCCAGGGAATCAACGTGTTCATATTAGAAGTGTTTGTTGAGCTTTGTTCTTGTAGTTAGAATTCTTTTTACTATTTTCTTGTTGTTTTTGCTGATTGAACAATAGCCATAAAGATGGAGGATGATGGAAGCATACATAAACAGGATGCAAGATGTTAATTAGGATCAGGTCGGAGGCACATATACTATTCGATTACCCCCATTGGCAGGAGGAGTTAATTTCCATGTGATGAGCACCAAGTTGCAACTTTTCCAACTGAAGGGATTGTTCAGAGGGCTCGGCCACAAAGACCCTCATAAAAACTTGAGGAGCTTTGTTGATGTGTGTCTCCCATTCACCTTCAGGGGATTAAGCCAGGAGGCCATCCCAACTAAGGTTGTTTTCTTTCTCCGTCACCGGAGAAGCATTGAGGTGGCTAGCGGAGTTGCATCGTGATTCTATTATTTCATGGGAGGACCTACAAACTGCATTCCTAGAGAGATGTTTTCCTCCCTCAAAGATGATTAAATTAAGTAAAAGTATTGAGAACTTTAAGCAGCTAAAGGGTGATCCATTGCATGAAACATGGCTCTGGTTTTAGAAACTCTTGCTTCAGTGTCCTAACTATGAAGCTCTGGACTATATGCTTTTACAATACTTTTATATGAGTCTTGATGTTACAAATAAAGAAGTGGCTGATCAACTAGTGAGTGGAGGTCTAATGACACAATCATTCACTGAAGCTTGCAACCTCTTGAATGGCATGAAAAAAATTAATAGAGCATGGTATACAAAAGATGATGTAGTCCATTCAAACCACAGAGGTCCTACCAAGTAACAACTTGCTAAGGACAAAGAAAGGAATGAGAATATGACTAAGATGTCAACTCAGCTTGATCTCTTAACCAAGCATGTCATGGGAGGAAATTGCAAGAGTGTGAATATTGTGGGAGCTGCTGGGGAGATGATGTTTAAAGGTGTACCATTTAAAGGTGTTTACAATTGAAGAATATCATTACAAGGGTAACCAAATAGTGGGTTTTCAGTCGGCTTTTCAAAGGCCACCGAGGAATCAAGGTTGGAACAATAACTCCGGATGGCGAGATCAAACATGGATGGATCAACCTCAAGTTAGGGGTCAGTAGAATCATGAGGGAGATAGGTATATTCTACCATATGATAGAGTGAAGGCAGTTGAACCAGTGGTTAATAAAGAGAAACCTCGAACCTAGGATATGCTTTCATAAATGTTGAGTCAGGTAGAGGCTTCGGACAAGGTCCTAAAGGAAATGAAATCTAATTTTTCTAAGTTGAGTCAAACTATGACATCTCATTCAGCGTCCATTAAACATTTGGAGACTCAATTAGGAAAATTTTCAACTCATTTGAATCAACGTCCTAAGAGAGGTTTACCTATTGACATGGTGGCCAATCTGAAAGGAAATGATCAGCAATGTCTGGCCATTACTACTCGAAGTAGAAAGTTGATCGAAGGCACTAAACCATCACTGGTTATTAATAAAGGTCTGAAAGAGGTAGAAGAAAAAGAAGATGTGATTGTTGTTGAGGATGATGAGCAGAAGGTTCAAGTTGTAGGTGATGATATTTTTGGCAACCCCAAGAATGATAAGCAAGAGAAAAGTGGGGACAATGAGGCAAAAGCCAAGAACACTGTCCCTAAAAAGTCTCCAACTGTGAGGCCGAAGGCACCTCATGTCAAAGTGAATCCTTCATTTTCACAACGATTGAAGAATAAAGATGAGGATGCTAAATTTTAAAAATTTCTTTCTATGTTTAATTTTTTGTCAATAAATGTTCCTTTTGTGGAACTATTGAAATACCTAGATATGCCAAGTTTATGAAAGAATTGGCGACAAAGAAGAGGACTCTTGAATGTGAGACAATTGAAGTGTCTCACAACTGCAGTACAAACTTGACACAAAAACTAATGATAAAGAAGGAAGACCCAAGGGCATTCACCATTCAATGCACAATAGGAGCCTCAAATTTCAAGAAAGCTCTTTGTGATTTAGGGGAAAACATAAATCTCATTCCCCTAGCTAGGTTTGGAAACCCCTTCACCAACTACAATGCAGCTGCTCATGGCTGATAGGTCTATCAAGAGACCAATGGGAATTCTACATGATGTATTAGTGAGGGTAGATAAATTTGTCCTTCCTGTAGATTTTGTGATTTTGGATTGCGAGGTGGATATAAATATACCTATCATTTTAGGAAGGCCATTCTTAGCCACCGGGCGAGTTGTGGTTGATGTTGAGAGTGGAGACTTGAAATTTAGAGTGAATGACAAGGATGTTGTTTTCAACATTTGTAAAGCTTTGAAACTACGAGATGGTTCTGGGGCACTGTCAATTATGGGCCAGTCGACGGTAACTTGAGATGAAGAGGAACGACGTTATGCCATGATGTTAACTAAGACGCTACTTGGGAGACAACACAAGGTAAGTATTCTACTGCTTTTTATTTGAATAATGGGTGTTAAATTGTGCAAGGTTGACAAGAAGAAGGGAGTGGCAAGTTGAAAAAGGGCGACTAAGGAGAACTACTCAGTGTATCATTGAGCCATATGGGCGATGATCAATTTGATCGTATTTCTGGTTGAGTGGTGACCCTGGGGGTGCTGTAAAATTTAGCGAACCAAAGGTCCAATCGGTGAATCGCCGATCTCAGTTGGCGATGGTCAGTTTCATCGCACTTCAGGGTAGAAGGCAAGGTAAAATCACTATGAAAAAGGGTAGTCCCTAGCATATTTGGCGTAATAGAAACTGTACTAGGCAGTGTGGTTCGGTGTTGCCAATCATACATGCTTACCAACCTACATAAGGCTTTTTAAATGCCTTAGCCCTTTCACTTTCCACCTTCCCTTCTTTTCCCTTCCCTCGCACACCAATACCTTTTCCCCTTATTTTTCTTTAAAAATTTTCACCAAGAAGTTGGTACTAATCATCAAAGGCATCACCAAACATTTTCATTGCGTCTCATTGTTGAATAAGTATGATTTCAACGCCTTGTTCTAGTTCTTTGAAGAAGCTATGGTTTGTGAAGTGCCTTGTTCTAGTTTTTTGAAGAAGCCATGGTTTGTGAAGTTGATCAGGGTTTTTGATCTGAAAATCATGCTTTATACCTTGAAATTTTTGCGAGAATCATGTAGGTAGGAGTTTAGAATTGCTTTTGAACCCTGTGTTGCATGTTTGTATGATTTATTTTGGGTTTTGATATCTCTTTGTAAATGTTGAAATTGGGGGTATGAATGAGTTGGGTTAGAGTCATGAATGAAGGTTTCTTACTTATTGCTAATTAGTATGTGGGCTTGACCCTGAATCTTTGCTTGAGTAGTCACTTAAATGTGTTCAATTGAAAATAGGCCATGATCATATGAATGTTTTCTCGTAATGTGCTAGCCTGATGGATTGATTACTTCTGTAGGCTATGGGTATAGGCTGAGTAACCCCTGATCACTTTTAAGCGATTAAACTTGCCCTATGATAAATTGGGTGACATTATTTTAAGGGTGAGTTGTTGTTTGATCAAGTGCATAGCCATTGAAACCATGTAATAGTGCTAGCCAGTAGTTAAGCTTGTATTGATGTGTGTGGTGGGTTAGTATGTTCAATTCATCCATGTGATCTGTGAAAATTACTGAAGTTTTTGTGAATGGATGAGGGGCCTTGCCAGTCACAACAGGCGATGGTAATTTTGACCGCCTAAATGCACTCGGCAATGCACCGAACTATCATATACACTATCTTATTTGGCTATTTTTCTTTAAGGACTACTGCAACTTTCGGCAATGGACTCTCTTTGTCACTAAATCAAATTAGTGCATTGGATATTGAGCATGAGTATGACTGAAAGTAGTAGTTGCCCCAAGCCTGATATCTGTGCAAAAATACGATGGTCATTTTGACCGCCGAATCATCTTGGCAAATCATGGAGTATGAAACATGGTCTAAACAACCAGCTTGTTTTGAATGCCTTTCATTTGATCAAATGTTGTGTTTAATTATTTGTCAATGCTTCTCACAAGCATGTTGAAGTGCGTTGTGCGGAATGACCAAGATAAAGCATGTCCTAGCCAAATCCACAAGGACTTCACCCTTGCCAAGAGAGTCCAGCCCAAAGAGGCATAAAAGTGAGCCTAGAACCAAGGCCTGGCATATTGGTGCCATATCAGTGTTATCCAAAGTTTTTGAATAAGCTCAGGGCTGAAGGGCATAGGACAATCTTGGAGGAAAAGCAACTATCAACAGAAGGATTGACTGATAGGTACTCGGAGGTTTGGGAAGTACTTAAACTCTATAACTTTCAGAGCTTTACAACGCCTCGAGACCCATATGTGCCTAGCCTTGTGCATGAATTCTATGAAGCCTATGTCCAAGTTGTTCTAAAGAGCAGAAGAAGGGTACTAACTACATCAAAACCCCTAGATATTATAGAGGTTGGGGGTGTGCAAGTTCCATGTGGAAAGACTAAAACAAATGATGCTTTGGGTTGCAAATTCCGAAGTCAGAGCTTCTTGAAAGATCTATTGTAGCTTCAAACCTTTGAAGATATCAAACCATGGTTAGCTCCACTAATTGGAATTCCAACCCCTCATGGTTAAAGGAGGGGCCAATCATTCAGAAGAAGGAGCTCAATATACCTGCGCATTTTTGGTTTAGGTTCATTAGCAGTAATTTGATGCCTTCTCAAAATGAGTCTGTACTACGTCATGCTAAAGCCACGTTAGTGGGTTGTATCATGGACAAAAGGAGCTTAATATTAGATTAATCATCACCTTAGAGATCCTTTCCAGAGCAAAACAAGAGCAAACTTCTTTGCCATTCCCGAGTCTCGTTACAGCCTTATGCAAGCAACCCAGAGTACCAAAGAACAAAAAGATTGATATACAGGTGACTCAATCGGTAAGTACTAATATTTGATAAATTGAGCCTGAGTACCTGAGGTATGAGGATGACAGGGCTAGGAAGATGCCTGTTGAAACAAGACCGATTATTAATGTTGAGGCCCTTGAGTCCAAAGTTGTAGAGCTGGGCACCGAGGCTGGTATATCTTTTTCCTCCTCAACTGCACACTCTTCTTCTGCTCTTATTCAACCTACAATAGTAAAAGCACAAATGATCAACCCCCTCTCACTAGAGCCACTATTTTGTCGATTGGCCGCTTGGCCAAAGCCGCTGATCTTCTGGCTACAAAGGTTGAGACATCTGTGCCCTAGATAGTTGAGGCAGTTATAGCCAAGGATTTGAAGCCATATGTGAAGGTTGAGGCTAAACACCGTGAGTTAATAGCACCTTACAAGCTGAGGATGGATAGGCTTGAGACTTCAATCGATGACCATGGGAAGAAGTTAATAAGTTTGAAAGACAGAATGATGGTAGTTGAGAAGAAAAGTGGTGGTATAAACACATCAACTCTGAAAGCTGATATTGATAAATTGAAAAAGAAAGTGACATCTCTCCAGTCCACTAACTTGGGCATATTTTTCAATGGCTTGGAAGATCTACCCCTTAAGGGGGATATGGCTACAACCCCAAATGAAGGGCTAGATATAGGTACTTCAAGTGATAGCAGTGAAGATAATAAGGAGGTAAGCACCCCAAAGATTGATGAGGAATCATTGGTAGCAGAACAAAGCCAAGAGGATCAGGAGGAGCTAGATGGAGTGGAAAATGAGATGGTGGATGCAACGCTTGCAACTTATGTATAGACCAGTCCATGATTGGCACATCCAGTGTGAGTGCACTTGAGCCTGCTAGGTCCAGTATTGACCTTGAGAGTACACGAGTAGAAGAGGACATTGATGCCCCCATCACATTTTCTTCAGCTCCACCACCACCACCACCACCACCACCACCATAGTAGGGTTGACTTGACAGGGAGATTCTTATACTCACTACTTTCTCTTATACTTACTCTTTTTTGTCCCTTGCACATTGAAGACAATGTTTATTTTCTTATGAGAGGGTGAGCTTGAGGAATTCCCTATCTTCTGGATATAAATTTATTTTTGATGAGATAATGATGGTATTTTATTTTGATAGATGGTGCTATTGGTGAATATCTAGATAATTTTTAACTTTTTAGGTTGTATATAAATTTTAATTTGGGTTGTATAGAGTAGTGTTTAGTTTCATTGTTTCTTTTGTTTTTCTTGTTGAATGAATGAATGATTGCAAATTTTTGGCAAACCCCGTGCATAGTAAACAAGCGTGCAAATGTAATATCATGTCTCTAGTCCTTAGCAATCGGAGCATTGATAGTCTATATGTTTGATTCAGATAGTGCCATGGACGAGGAGCATGTACTCACTAATTAGTCCCTTTTTGATAAATCAATCCCCGAATGGATTTGAGGAATCTTGAGTTGACTATGTAAGCAATTGAGCTTGGATATGCGATGATCGAAAAATTGCAAATGTGTTGTCATTATTTGAATACAAAGCCATTTTGCTAATGTTTAGTTAGTGATCTTGTTGAAATGTTTGTATTGCATCATATAGAACTTACCCAGTTTGTCTAGAGAAGTGACTTGGTTGATTCTGGGTTAGGAGAGAATCTTAGGCCTTCTTTGGTTCCATTGGTCCAATTTGACCATAGTGACATCCCTTGGCAGTGAATTGAATCCTTAGTGAACCCCTTTTGAGCCCCAATCCCGTCTTTAGCAACCTTGTAACCTTGACTCATGTTTATGAAAGACAAGTCCTTTTTGTTCCTTACCAATCTCTCCTTGAACTTGAAGGTAAAGCAGTGGACAAAGGCTAAGTTGGGAGTGTTTAGTAGGAATGAGGAAGTGTTTCCCATGAAGATTTGGAAAAAGAAGGGTGAGAATGAAAGAAAGACATCGAGGAGTCCTAGAAGAAAAAGAAAAAGTGAAAAACAAAAAGTTTGAAAATTGAGGACCCTCTAAAAAAAACAGAGAAAGAAAGTCTTATTGTGAAAGAGAAGACAAGAGGGAGACACTTAGGGTGAATGAATCAAAAGCAAAAGAGATGTCAAGAATGGAATGAATGAAAAAGGAACCAAAAGAACCTTTGCGCTTGAAAGAACATGTAGAGTTTAAGGAGGGATGAGCCACTATTGACCATATGCTATCCTATCTAACCTTTATCCTATATTATAGTCCTAGCAAAGTCCTTCGAGATCCTAGTCAGGAAAAATGTCAAGTGAATTCTGATTGAGAACAAGGGCAAGCTTATAGGTTGAAGCTTATATGTTATTTCTCATTTGGGAGAGTGAAAGTTGAAGAGATCCTTTATAAATCAATGGCATAATCTTAAGTGATCAGGATCTTCTTTGGCGTGAGGACAAGTGGTAATGTTTTTGGGCAGTGATTAGCAGCTACATGAGCAATTCAGAACCTCTCCCAAAAGTTCCAAAAATTCTTTCTCTAATGATTCTTTCCAATTGGCTAAGGATTTCTAGGTCTTTCATCCCCAATTTCTAAGGTTTTTCACTTGAGGTATGTAGGCTTCATTCGTGGATTAGCTTCAAGGTCGTGTAAGTGGGTTGTAAAAGTTTGAAAAAGGATGAAAAAGGTGAAAATGTATGTGTTGCTCCCTATGGCCCTATTCGCAAGCTTTGACCTAGATCGATTGATGTTTGATTTGCTTGAGGGTAAGCAAAAGCTGAAGTTGGAGGTGTTGATGAGTCCATATTTTGGACTCATTTTGGGGAGAAATTGCAAGGAAACATTGCTCTTAGTGTGCTAATAATTTCAATTGCTAACCAATATGTATGTGACATGATAGGAAATGGAGTAAAAGTGCATAAAAGGGCAAGTCTTGGTGAAATCTTGGAAAGTGAGCAAAAGTGCTGAAAGGAGGTGAAAAGCGGTATTGTCGACATCCTCAGCGATTTGTCGAATGCTTATAGAGATTGCCTAACTGTGCAGCAACCAAGGTCCCAAGACAAGTCAAGAATGTAGTCAGGATTGATGTCGCAAAGCGTACTCAATGATACGCAGAAGTGTATATGTGATCGCATAAAGTTGCAGAACCCAAAGCCCCAAACACCGACAGAAAGGCGATATGAAAAATATTTTGGTGCATCAATGAATTGGAAAGGAGGATCAAAGAGACATCATATAATGTTGCAATGGAAGAAGCCTTCTAAAGATGTACAGGAAAGTTGTTAAGTGCATATTTGGTGTATCGTCGGAGTGCTCGACGATGGTCGACCTTGACCGCCCAATGGTATTTCGCAGCACAAACTTTCACATATTTGCATGGAGTATATAAGTAATTTTAGAAAGGACATTGTACATAATCTGTTCATTCCTTATCAAAATAATTATACTATAGTAATAGTAGTACATAGAACTTCTTCTTAGAGTACAAGGGAAGCTAGGGTTTTGAAGCTTTTGGGCATTAAATTGGAGAAGCTTAGATAGTGATAACCACTGATTTGTACTCAATCTTGTTACCCATGACCTCTGCTACTATGTATGGTAATCAATCTTTAATTTTTAACATGTGTGACTCAAACCCCATGTTAGGGGTGTGCTTTTGATATGAGTCTTTAATTTACTTGCTGGCTTTGTGATATCTTAACTTATATGTAGTTGATTTAGGTGAATTTATACCTGTTCCTAAGTTTAATATATGAATTTCAAGGTTGCAAATTTGGAATTTTATTCTAGATCTCTTAAGATTGTTCCTTAGCCGGGATTATTAGAGTGTTGAATGGATATAATGGTCAGAAACCTTATGGGATTTCAGCTGATATCCATATTCATGGATTCAATGGTCAATGTAGTAGGTGTTTAGCTTGACTTCTTAGGCCAAGCATGTACTCAGCGGTCTGTGTGTGATATCTTAGCTGATTCATGCGAAACACCCATATATCATAGGTGATTTGGGTTACAAACAACCTAGCCTATTCACTCAACATTAACTCATGTAGTCACGTATCTAGATCTATTTGTTAGATTATAGCCCATATTTGCACATCCCCAATATCTTCCCTTTATAGCTATTTAATTCTACAATTAAAACTTGTTAGCTGAACTCTATTTTGATTTTGCAACCTGCCAGATCCTACAATAACTTGGTCCAACGAGTCTCTTTCACCTTGAACAACGATTCCCTGTGGATTGACTCCAACCTCTAAAGTTGGGTTATTATGTTGATGAGGATCACCCATTCTGCCTTTGAGTAGTCGAGTTGAGCGACATCACTAACTTAGGAGAAACATAATAACTTTTGTCTTAGCTGCAAATTTAACTTGATGACTTAATAGAATGGAAAAAAGATTTAAAATAGAAATAGAAAAAGCGAATCTACGACTTGTGAATTGGACCACGAGTTATAGAAATGCCTTGTGGTTGGAGTTTAGAAAGGCCTTAGGAATTCATTCCACAAAGAGTGAGATGAGTCTTGAATGGAACCACGATTCGTCGACTAGATCGTTAAAGGGACCCTGAGGAATATAAATTTTCTAAGTATGGAAGTCACTCTATGGAGGGTATTACGGCCTGTAAATGGATCCATGGACCATAGATAATGTTTCATGGTTTCAAAGTGCAATTTCCAGTCACTAAAATTTTGTGTCAAGTATTCCATGAAAGCAAAGCACAACTCATTGAATAGTTTATAGGTCGTGAACAGGGTTTCATGAATGACCCGACAGTTTTAAATGAATGTCTTTTTGGTCATCTTCAATTTGTTTAACTCTTAAACTACGTCGCTTTGACCCTCATAACTAACTTAAACGACTAAAGTCCTATAAAATGTATTTCTATTTCATTCTAACTCATTCACTCTCAGAACCTCTCCCAAAAGTTCCAAAAATTCTTTCTCTAATGATTCTTTCCAATTGGCTAAGGATTTCTAGGTCTTTCATCCCCAATTTCTAAGGTTTTTCACTTGAGGTATGTAGGCTTCATTCGTGGATTAGATGCATACATGAAGCCTAACTCAATTCTCCGTTTTTGTCAAAGTTTAAGCATGAAACTCTATGAGCTTCTATGACTTGATTCGAAATGGTTAAATTAGGATTCCTACATGATGATTACACCTATTTATAGATGAATTATGAAGAATTACATGATTTCTATTATTTCCAAGAGAATGAAAGTGATTTCAAGTATATGATGATTAGGGCTTGTTGAATTGATGTGGGTTCCTTTATTAATGATCCAAATTGATTTCAATTGCATGATTCCTCTATGATTTTAATCTAATTGCAAGATTTTAACTCAATTGCTCATGAACCCACACATGACCCTAGTTTCCTACGACAAAGCTATGATTTTCGTTAACTATGATTCTAAGTATGAAAAATATATTTTAATGGTGATGATGATGATGATGATATGATGATAAGAGTGACTTAAGACCCTAATGCTTATGCAATGATGATGATAAGATGGGGGACATACTCACACTATATGAAAGTTATGTAGGTGGACTATTCCTATTATATGAGATGTTTTCATCAAGTTGTGATGCTTATTTTACAAGCTATTAAAGTATGATTTTGTTAAAGTATGACTTATGTAAAAAGCTATGTATATGCATGATTATGTATTTTGTGGATATAACTTAGCACCGAATGAGCTTGTCTGAGGGGGACTATCTCCAAAGGTCCTTATATAAATTCTCAAGTCTCATAACTATGTGTCACCGTAGGTTGATGATTATGTGCCTATAAGGCTAGCTATTAGATCTAGTTAGCATTATATTCATATGATACTTACCATACTAGGACAGAGCCTAAAGGGTGAGATCTTTATGTATATGTGATGCTTATCGTGCTAGGATAGAACTTATAGGGTGAGGGTCGAGTCTACCTTGGAAAAGTAGACTCCTCTTTCGCTTGGTATAGAGGGAACATCGAGATTCTATGTAATAGTTCGCATGGTCTTATTGTCGGTTATGGTATTATTCTCACATATATATGCTAGGATGATGAAAGGTTTTAATGATGCTTCTGCTCATGGTTTTTTAAAATGCATTGCTCGTACATCTTGTCCTTATTCTATTGACTATGATTATGCATATTGATATTATATTATGATGTTCCTTGATGCATGACATACTTACATACTTACTACATTCCACATACTAACGCATACTTCTTTACGTACATGATCTAACCATGTAGGAACGGATGACGAGCCTATTCTTCCCTTTCGTGGCTAGCTTTTGGATTTTAGCTTTCAAGATTGTTAGTGAGTTCCTATGTTTCGAGGACAAGCCTTGTTCATGTTATGCTTTCATGTTGAGACTTTAAGATTTTATTGTTATTCTATCTTAAGAGTGAGCTAATATAGCATGTTCTAGTCCCCGCCAACATCTTATGATATAGAGACATGTATTGAACTATGATGTTGTAATTTTCCTAAGGGAAACTATGACTTGATATTGATATGTTCTGCTTGCTACTCTCTTATGAATTGCTTATTTTACCTTATGTATGCTTATGATATGAACAAGAGACTTGGATGGGGTGTCTTCGGGTGTCACATTCGTCGTGTTATGACTAGGCCCTAGGTTCGGGTTATGACATTTATGTGGGATCTAATGGACCTCTTACGCATCAGTTGATCTAGACCTTCCATGGTTCTTAATAAGGAGGGCATTCTGGCCAACTTAAAGCTTTCAAAAGGTTGTCTCTGTTGTTTTATTGGCCTACAATGAAACAATTGGTGGTGCAGTTTGTATCTAAATGTGAAGTTTGTCATCGGAATAAGGATGAGAATGGTCACCATCTAGGGTTGTTGTAGCCTCTTCCCATTCCTGATCAATCATGGAGACATATAAGTTTGGATTTTATCGAAGGTTTGCCTAAATCCTTAGGCAAGAATGTTATCTTTGTAGTGGTTGATAGGTTCCTAAAGGTGCTCATTTCATAGCTCTATCCCACCCTTTCATAGCTCTGCAAGTCGCAACTAAGTTCTGGAAGAGAGTATACAATCTTCATGGTACACCCGAGTCCATTATCTCTGATAGAAATAGGATATTTTTGAGTAACTTCTGGCAAGCTCTCTTCAAGTTGAGTCGCACTCAGGTCCTATATAGTTCTTCCTCTCATCCTCAAATAGATGGACAACTGGGAGAGTTAATTGGTGTATAAAATATTACTTGAGGTGCATGACTAGTCACAAACCTCATAACTGGAAGCAGTGGTTACACCCCGCCAAGTGGTGATACAATACTAACTACCACACAAGCTTGCAGTGTACCCTATTTGAAGCTGGGTACTCACCTCCGCAACTATCTATGGAACTAATGATGGATACTGTGGTTCCTGATGCTATACAGCATCTTATTAGGGACAATTTGTTGAAAGCTCAAGAAAGAATGAAGTACTATGCTGATCTACATAGGTCGGAAAGGGAGTTTAACACTAGTGAGATGGTATACCTTAAGCTTCAGCCTTATCGACAATCTTCAATTGCTCTACGAAGAAATTTGAAGCTCAGCTTCAAATACTATGGCCCATAGAAGATTCTAGAAAGGGTTGGACCTGTAGCCTATATGCTAGATCTTCCACCTACTTCGAGAGTACATTCCATGTTCCATGTATCCCTTCTAAAAAAGAAGACAGGGGCTAAAGAAGTGCAATCCACTCCACCAGTTACGGGGAGGATGGTCAATTTTTGGTTCGACCCGTGGCTCCTTAGAGGCAGATGGTGAAGCAGAACAATTGAGCCAATGTGAAATTGTCATACAATGGTCAAATCTTCCTCCTGAGGACAGTACATGGGAAGATTATTATTTCATCAAGGCAAAGTTTCCTGATTTTGTTATTAATCCTTGAGGACAAGGATGCCTTGCAGGGGAGGGTATCGTCATGGCCTTGGGCTTCCAATAACTACCAGGTAGAAGCAACGACCCAAATTAGATGTAGATTAATGAGAATAGAGGGTTGAGGTGCGTCCACGTCATCACAATGACAAATCAGCACTGGTCACGTTGATTTGACCAACTCTACAGAAGAAAGAGAAGCAACAAATAATTGGTATTTTTCTCACTTGTCAGATCTCTCTCCTTTCTAATCCCAATCATTCTGATTAAGGACGAGACTTTGAAACTTCAGACTCATTTTTCATTGTTTTAAGTTGTAATTCCTTTACCTGAGTTAATTAATAGAAAATTGTCCGAAAAAACTTTTATTGTTTAATTAAATTTCAGTTGATAATTAAATTAGAATTCAGGTTAGGTTAAAACCCTAAGGATTCCCTCAACTCATATTTTTGCTACGGTTTAGGTTCAATATACCAAAGGAGAGAAATTCTCACTCCCTTCAAATTTTCTATTCAAGCTGTCACTGTGAAAATTAGTGGGACATACATAGTAGTTAGCTCTCAGAAAGGTGGTTCATCCAAATAAAGGAATTTGAGTATAAGAGAAAAGAGCAACAACTTCAGTAACAAGCAGAATGTTATCACATAGTATATAAGGTTAGATCCACACCATAGCTGGTGATCAATAAAGCACTTCTAGACTCTGAGTAATAATGAGATGATGTAAGCCCCTTCACTAGAAAAGTTTCATCTGCTTCTTTAACTAGAAAAGTTTTCTATATTCATCTGCCTCTTCACCCATCTCCTCAATGCTTCTGACCTTCCTTTCCTTGTCCAAATCAAGTGACTGCTTCATCTCTTTCTCCTTCAAGTCCAGCTGCATGAACAATGCAATGGATTAATATAATATGTTTCAAATCCAGCCAACTAAGTATGACTAATCAATAGCAGATATTTGAATCTTTACAGCATCATAAATCTCATCATTCTTTTCAAAATCACCACTTTTCCGTGGGATGATGTGAATATGAACATGAGGAACCGTCTGTCCTGCCTGGGGTCCATCCTGAGACATTAACAGAAACAAACAACTTAAGACCAGCTTTCCAAGCAGAGGAATAGACCCAAAAAACTAAATACATACGACAAAATGCGCATAACTCCAACACAGTTAAAACTCACCAATCCATTTTATATCAACATTGATGCAGAGAATACTTTATAAGTGTCAAATTCTGCATTTACATGTCTATTCGAAAATTTCAGCAAATTAGGTTCCGTAGTATTTTTTGCAAATATACAACAATATCATCGTTAAGGATAATAACAAAACTATAATTATAAAGCTTGCTTACTTGGATTGCAAATGTAAGAGAAGATGCTTTGTGGTATGACTCAAGTTGCTTGCCAACTTTTTGTGCTGTAAGCCACAAGTCGCTAGTCTCATCAGCAGTAAGCTCAGCAAAGCGCTGTACTTCACGCCTTGGGCAGACAAGCACATGTACATTTCGTTAAGTAGACCAAATATGATGGTTGTAAACATAGCAAAGTTTTAGGATTGGAGATAACTGAGGCTTCTAACCATATTAGCAAAATGTTTAGAAGAATGCCACCTCATACCATCCCCAATGCGCAGGTCAAAGGAAAAGAAAAAAAGAGGCCAGCTTTTTAAGAATCCAATACGATAGAGTATTCTTTGTGCAAAAGCCAATAAAGCACACAACAGAACCTATTACATTGGTGGGAGAAAATTGAAGTTACAGATATTTCAAAAGACTGGAACAAGCATCATTTCCAACAGACAACAATTTGTTCTTTACTGACTATTCATAATTCAAGAAATATGAACCTCATAATGATGGTCTTTGAAAAAAGTTTATTAACTGCATTTGGAGGATGAGTCTTATGAGAGTAAATCATATAGGCTACAGCGATCCCTTAGGGAACGTTGAAAAAATTGGAAAGATACATACGAATCATACAGGATAAAGCAAATAACACTATTTTTATCTGGTTGCAAACTTTCATGCTCCGGGCATTGGAGCCAACTCCTCCGTATTGTAGAGTTTTTACATAAATTAGTATTTATCAGACAGAACATATCGTTAGAATATACAAAGCAAGTTTAATTCATATATTTCTAGAGGATATCACAGCTAGCTTTTTGGATGTCTTTTCTGCATCTAAGAGTAGGAAAGTAGCACAACTAGAAGAGCAGTAAAGGAGTGAACCAAGGGTAAATACAACTGCCAACAAATTTTGATCAAAGATGGGAGTCAAAGAGAGATGAAGATGTTATTTCAATCAATTGCCCCAGCTCAACACAAATCACGACAAGAAATTACATATGTTGATACATTCTGATAGAAATCTCTAACTTAGGTCTGCAAAAGTAAAGGCTTTTCCACATGGTATCCTGTAGAGTAGCATGACAAACGAGGCTATTTAATGTTATATTAAGGACTGGGAAGATTCAAACATGTGACAAAAGTACTGTTTTCCTAATATATATACTAAACGAAAGAGAGATTCAAAGTCTTGCAAACTAACACGGTATTATGTGTATGATTCACATCATGCAGATTTAGAAAAGAGTAATAGATCATAGATTTAGGGAAAGTACAAAAACGATGGATAACCAGTTTGCATGGTAGATTTACAATAAAGTTCATAGTTTTGCTAAAAGGATTGAACAAAATTTATAAAGATAGGAAAAAGGATCTCCATAAGATATTCATTGAACTAGAGAGGGTAAAATCATCTGTGTGAAGAAAAGACCTTTAGTTGGTGCTTGAGAAGAAAGTAATTCATATCAAATATACACAATTCAAAAAGGATATATGAAAGAGTGTTCAAAAGTGATGGAACAGTGAGAGAAATTATAATGGAGTTTTCATTAAGGGTGGATTTATACACAGGATCTATACTGAGCACTTACTTTACCTAGTTATGAATGAGCTAATCATTATTCAATAGCATATAGGATGAGGTTACATGGTGCATGCTCTTTACCAATGATATTGTATTGATTGACGAAGTAGAGAAATAGTTGACCCAAAATTGGATATATGGAGAAGTATTCTAGAAAGTAAACTCGTGACTTCCTAGTCACATGGCAACAACTTTACTGGTTCCAGGTAAATAAAATGTAACATATGAAATTAGAAGTGATGTTTGAAAGAGAGGAGAGCTAAGTAATTACTTGAGATAATAAACATAATAAGATGAAAGCAACTACTATAGAATGGTTGTAAAAGCAGCAATGTTGCATGAGAGAGAATTTTGGGCCCCAAAGCTCAACACATCCACAGGATCTGAATATCAAGATGGATGTGCAATCTACAACATTAGACAAGATTAGAAATGGCAACATAAGAAAGGGAGTGTAAGTAGTTTAGCTATGATCTTCTTCTTCACAGACCTTATATGCATCAACCTATATGTACAAGACTGAAGTGTTTTAGAATGAACGAGATTGACCTCAAATCTCATAGAGGAAAACTGTTTAAGAAAATCTAAATCTCTAGGAAACAATGTAGATTTACCTAAGAACACAACAGAACAGAAGCAAAATATGCTTGATTGTTCTTGTTACATTTACATATGGATTGGTTTTTCTCATAGGTCATTTTATTATGGTTGTGACTTCTATCCATGCAAAGATAAGTGTGAGACTTAGAAAATATTAACTTTATTATTTTAAGAAAAGAAGACCTCTAATGTGAAAAAACAAAAAAAAAAAAAACTTTGATTTGCCTTAAAAGACAAATTATAAAGTATTTAGACAGAATAAAATGGACCTAAAGAGAATGGACTGGATAATAAGGGTTCAATTGAGCATAGTTGATATACTAACTGGACCGATTTAGAGTGTGTCGCCATTTAAAAGACAGCTGGTCTTTCTAAACTGATCTCAGAGGCATATTTTATTTGCACATATACACCCAAATACATATGTGTCTTGCATTAAAAGAAATACTTAAGCATAGGTTAACTAGACAGAATCATACTAAAAGTAAATTGGGGAGATAAACAAGTGCCACATTCTAGCTTCCTCAGTATCATCACAACTCACTATATTCACATAGAAAAGTACTTAATGAATCTCCATCAACTGTTCAATTACAGAGTGGACAAGGATATGACCTGCATGAAAAGAAAAGAGAGCTCAATAGATGGGATTCATGCGAGAACTAAAAAAGATGACACAAGTATAAAAGTTTTTTTTTTCAAAGATACATAAGAAATATGAATAAATACCACAACATACAATGGACTAGCAGAAGCATACACAAATAACAGAAGTATGAATTGAAAACAAAGTAGCAGAAGGAAAACACTGAGCATACAGAGAATCTGTTCTCGGTGCTTGTATATATA
The DNA here is from genome assembly GCA_000787875.1 of Solanum virginianum. Classification (NCBI taxonomy): domain Eukaryota; kingdom Viridiplantae; phylum Streptophyta; class Magnoliopsida; order Solanales; family Solanaceae; genus Solanum; species Solanum virginianum. The sequence continues at coordinate 24,576 of DF357605.1, forward strand.
TATTGGTCGGAGAAGATTTTTGTATAAAAATATCAGAACCGAGATAATTTCCATAGACTCCACATCCTAATAAGTTTGGTTCTGACAAATCACCAGATCATCACAGTAGAAGTGTTGTCAGTGAGACCTTAGTCTAGACCTACGCTGCTCAAACTCTTTAAAAGTGCTGATAGGTGCATGTCGGATCCTTCAAAAGTGGTGCATTTTTGGAGGATCTGACACTTTTCCTGCAACAATTTTTGGAGAGTCCGACCAACATAAGTCTGGACTAGAAGAGAATTTACAGCCATAGAATCAAGCACTACTAATTGTCTTATGTCCAAGTCATGATAGTACTCATTTTCCTAGTATGATGTTGGCTATTTGCTTTCACTAAAAAAAGGGTCCAGCAGTTAGTATTCATGCTTGAAGTATGAGGCAATGAATGTGTCTAGGGATGAATAAGCAAAACCCAACACCAACAAGCATGCAGTCACTGTGCTATCACTTTGTTAATTAAGCAATCCAACTTTGATTGTCATCAGGCATAGAGGGTGTTCGACTAAACTTATAAACTATTCAAACTAGCTCACAAGCACTTTTAGCTTATTTACGCATTTGGTAAACAACAAAGTACTGTTTAATCAAGATAACACCAAGGTACTTATAAGTCAAAAATCAGCCAAAGCCATAAATTGGTCTTCCCCAACTTATGGTTTTCAGCTTACGAGCACTTTTGGTTTGACCAGGTATTTTACTATACTATCCTTAACATGTTTTCTGATTTTGACTCAAAATATCTTTCCAAAACAAACCTCCTAACTTCCTCTTCACTTGACATTTGTTATATCCGTATTTTTTTTTCTAATTCTCAAACTATATTTCCCAACACAAACTTCTAACTTCCTCTTCACCGGTATCCCTCATTCCTCTTTTTTTACAAAGCTTTTAATTTTATTTTAGTCCTCCTAACAAAAGAACAACTTATCAACACTTCATTTACCAAACACATCAACTGCTTATTAACAGGTTCAACACTTATATCCAAACATATAACTACTTGATTATAATATCAATTTCAGTGCTTAACAAAGTTTCTTTAGCACTTACAACTCATCATGTACTTACAATCAGCTAATCCAGACAGGCTCATAATGATGAAAAGTCTTCTCATGTCATTTTACCATGAAAGCTTGGGCTTTAATTTTCCAACCATCCAAATGATTGAAGTTAATTGTTATGTGTTGTTGAGTACATGTTGAAAGTAGTGCCTCAAAAGCTGGAGATTAGTTGTATCTCAAAATACAACTTAAAAAGTAGGATTAAGTTCAGATAAATCAGCTGCAACGTTGTGCAGAATCTGATTTATCAGTTCCTCTTTTCTAGGCTTTAGTTATTGGAGATAATCTTAGCTTATTTTACTTCTTTTCTTTAGCTTTTCCAGTGTCTTTGTTTTTCTTATGTACCTCAGATGAAAAGAGATAAGCTGGATAAGAAAGTTGAACCTGGAAGTTTTGTAGGATACAATAGTCTTTCAAAAGCTTATAGGATCTATCAACCTCAAAATGACAAAATCATTGTTAGCAGAGATGTCAAGTTTGTGGAAAATGACACATGGAGCTGGCAAGATGATGAAAAGCAAAAAAATCTCGGTGAGAAGAGAGTGCTGTGCTTTTTCTTTCTTCATCCATATCTGTTTCTCTCCTATATGATATCAGAGCATAGAGCATGCCATCATGAGGGACCGGTGAGAAGAGAGTGAACCATTCTTTGAACTATTATCTTAAATAGTTTATAGAAAATGAATTCTGAAACAAGTTTCTTAACTCCACCAGTTTTCAATGGTGAGAAATACCAAGCTTCGGCAATTAGAATGACTGTTCATCTTGAAGCGCGAGATCCCTGGGAAGCAGCAGAAGAGGCCTATGAAGTAACTCCTCTTGGTGATAATTCAACAATAAATCAGATGAAAAATCACAGGGAGAATAAGACAAGGAAAGCCAAAGCTAAAGCTTGCCTTTCTCTGTAGTATCACCTTCAATTCTTACCAGAATTATGCAAATGAAGTCTACTGCAAATATTTGGGAGTATCTAAAAAAGGAATACCAAGGAAATGAAAGAATGCAGAATATGCAAGTGATGAATCTGATTCATGAATTTGAAATGAAGAGAATGAAAGAATCAGAAATTATAAAAGAGTATGCAGACCAACTACTCGACTTGGCCAACAAAGTGAGATTGTTTGGTAAGGATTTCACTGGTGAAAGAATTGTTCAAAAGATTCTTGTTACACTTCCTGAAAAATATGAAGCCACAATTTCTTCTTTGGAGAACTCTAAAGATCTGTCCAATGTTACCTTAACAGAACTTGTTAAAGCTTTGCAAGCATTGGAGCAAAGGAGAATAATGAGGAATGAAGGTTTTGTTGAAGGTGCTTTTCAAGCTAAATCAAAGAACAACGAGTCAAACAAGAGAAGGAAAAAGAACAAGAAGCTAAGGCCGAGTAATAATTACAACAAACAGGGAGGAAATCAGCCACCCTGCCCTCATTGCCAAAAGACAAATCACTCTCAACAGAAATATTGGTGGAGACCAGATGTCAAGTGCAACAAATGTGGTCAACTAGGTCATGTGGAGAAGGTATGCAACTCACCATCGCAACAAGAAGAAGCTAAGGCAGTTGTAAATCAATATCAAGAAGAGCAATTGTTTGTAGCAACTTGTTTTGCTAGCAAAACAATTTCTGAAAGTTAGTTAATTGATAGCGAATGCACAAATCATATGACCAGCGACCAAGAGCTCTTTAAAGATCTATATAGATCTTCTATTTCCAAAGTCAAAATTGGAAATGAAGAATATCTCGATGCAAGAGGAAGAGGAACAGATGCAAGTGAAAGCCCTACAGCTTTGAAACTTATAACTGATGTTCTTTTTGTTCCCGATCTTGATCAAAATCTCTTAAGTGTTGGACAACTACTTGAAAATGGTTTGAAGTTGTTGTTTGAAGAAAAAGCATGTGTCGTTAAGGATGTTGATAACAAGAAGATGTTCAAGATCAAGATGAAAGGAAGAAGTTTCAACTTGAACTTGTTGGATGAGAAGCAAGCAGCAGTTGTCCAATTGGAAAATAACTCAGAATTATGGCACAAAAGACTTGGACATTTTCATCATGATGCGATACTCTTTATGAAAGAAAATCAACTAGCAGAAGATCTCCCAAGCCTTGAGAAGAACATGCCTGCTTGTGAAGGTTGTCAGTATGGGAAGCAAACAAGACTTCCATTTCAGAATTCATCATGGAGGGCAAAGCAGAAGCTGCAACTTATTCACACTAATGTAGGCGGACCTCAGAAAATGCCATCTTTAAAGGATAGTAAGTACTATATTGCCTTTATTGATGACTGTACAAGATATTGGTAAATTTATTTTTTGAATTTTTAAATCTGAGGTCGCTGATGTATTCTAGAAATATAAGGCTTTTGTGGAAAATTGGAGTGGTTGCAGAATTCAGGTGATAAGAACAGATAATGGAACCGAGTATACTACAGAAAAATTCAACAAGTTTTGTAATGAAGCAGGAATTGAGCATCAACTAACAACATCCTATACTCCCCAACAAAACGGAGTAGTGGAAAGGAAAAATAGGATGCTAATGGAGATGACAAGGTGTTTGCTTCATGAGAAAGAACTACCAAAGAAATTTTGGGTTGAAGCTGCAAATACTGCAATTTTTTTGCTAAATAGATTGCCAACCAAGGCCTTGCAAAAGAAGATACCATTTGAGGCTTGGTTTGGTTACAAACCTTTGCTAATAAATCTAAAAATATTTGGTTATCTTTGTTTTTCTTATGTACCTCAGATGAAAAGAGATAAGCTGGATAAGAAAGTTGAACCTGGAAGTTTTGTAGGATACAATAGTCTTTCAAAAGCTTATAGGATCTATCAACCTCAAAATGACAAAATCATTGTTAGCAGAGATGTCAAGTTTGTGGAAAATGACACATGGAGCTGGCAAGATGATGAAAAGCAAAAAAATCTAGAATTTCTAGATGAAGATGCTGATGATATACCCCTTAGAGGCACAAGAACACTTTCTGATATATATCAAAGGTGTAATGTTGCAATTTTAGAACCAGGAGGATTTATAGAAGCTGCTAAGGTGCGATGCAGGAGGAGCTCAAAATGATAGAAAAGAACAATACATGGGAGCTGGTTGACAGACCATGGCATATGAAGGCTATTGGAGTCAAGTGGGTTTAGAGCTAAACTCAATCTTGATGGTTCTATAGACAAGTACAAGGCCAGGATGGTTGCAACAGGGTACTCTCAGATATTTGGAGTAGATTTTCAGAGACTTTTGCTCTTGTCTCTTGTTTGGATACTATACGAATGTTGTTAGCTTTAGCAGCTCAACAAGGATGGAAAATCCCCCAGCTTGATGTGAAATCAGCTTCCCTCAATCGCTACCTTGAAGAAACCTTTGTGGAACAACCTAAAGGTTATTCTTTCAAAGGCAAAGAAGACAAGTGTAGCTTCTAAAGAAGGCATTGTATGGTTTAAAACAAGCTCCAAGAGCTTGGTATAGCGGAATTGATACTCATCTTTTGAGCTTATGCTTTAAAAAGTCTCGGCGAGTCTACACTCTATATTAGAAAAGAAGGTTCTGATTTAACCATTGTCTCTTTGTATGTAGATGACTTGCTAGTTATAGGTAGCAATTTGGACTTGATCATATTGTTCAAGACTGAAATAACGGAGGGTTTTTGAGATGACAGATCTTGGTGAAATGTTCTACTTCCTTGGAATGGAAATTCAGCAAAAAAGACTAGAGATCTTTACATGCCAACAGAAATATGCTAAAGAAATTCTCATAAAGTTCAAAATGGAAGAATGCAAGTCTACAACAACTCCTATGAATCAAAAGGACAGGTTTTGCAAAGAAAATGGAGCTGAAAAGGTTGATGAAGGACTTTATAGGAGCCTGATAGGTTGCCTAATGTACTTGACTGCAACGAGGCCAGATATTCTTCATGCTGTGAATTTACTTTCAAGATATATGCATTGTGCTAGCAAAATTCATTTCAAGTAGCTAAACGTGCGATTAGATATGTTAAAGGTACTGCAAATTTTGGCATAATGTTCAAAAAAAAAAAAACAAATTTTTAGTTTCTTGGATTTTTTGATAATGATTGGACAGGTAGCTCAGATAATATGAGAAGCACCCCAGGTTACTGTTTTAGTTTTGGCTCTAGAATGTTCTCTTGCTGTTCAAAGAAGCAAGATATAATAGCTCAATCTACAGATGAAGTAGAGTACATTGCAGCTGCTTCAGCTGTGAATCAAGCTCTTTGGATTTGGAAGCTGCTGGCAGATTTGTACATGGAGCAAAAGAAGAGCACTGAAATCTTTGTTGGTAATCAAGCTGCAATTTCATTGCAAATAATCCTGTTTCACATGGAAAGACAACTTTTCAAGATCAAGCTTTATTTCTTGAGGGAGGTGTAGCAGAATGGAGACATAGCCTTGGCGCACTGCAAAACTGATTTTCATAATGTTGATATTTAAACTAAGGCTCTACCTAGAGCAAGATTTGAGTTTCTCAGAAAAAGACTTGTTGCTGCTCTTGAGTCAAGGAGGAGTGTTGAAAGTAGTGCCTCAAAAGCTGGAGATTAGTTGTATCTCAAAATACAACTTAAAAGTAGAATTAAGTTTAGATAAATCAGCTGCAGTGTCGTGCAAAATCTGATTAGTCAGTTCCTATGTTTTAGGCTTTAGTTATTGGAGATAATCTTAGCTTATTTTACTCCTTTTCTTTAGCTTTTCCAGTTATGATTTCATGTATTTATATGATGGTCATGTTTTTAATAAAGCAGTAACTTCAAATCTGAAATCTCTGCTTTTTCTTTCTTCATCCATGTCTGTTTTTCTCTCCTACAGTACACTTTCGGAAGGTATCACCCCTTCTAGCAAGGGTAATGCTTCAGAAAATACAAAAGTTTCAGAAGTAGCACCACGTTAGGATTGTTTAATAACAGTAGTAAATTCAGATAACAGTTGGAGCCACTGTCCTGATGGTGATCAATGCGTAAAGCCTCATAGTTTTAGAATCATCATGTTAATAGAAAAATAAATCTCCTATCACAAGTAAAGCAGCACTACAATGAATAATTTTAGAATCGTAGTTGGAATTTTTGGGTAAAAAATAACAGGTAGAGTAACAAAACATATAAAAAGAATAAAGATGAGAAATACCAGGAAGAAGGGGACGGAGGTTGACCAAGGCATATGAGAAATGAGTGGAATAAAAGACTTCTTTTTTGTCAATCTTGTATGGCCCAAACATATAAGAAGCCGCCTCCATCTGGTGAGAAAGAAAGAATGAATCAAATGAAATGAAATATGGGTGAAAAACAACCAAACCAAAAATGAAAGAAAGAAAGAAAGAAGATTTCAGTGAGAAGCGAGACAAGCCTTAGACTGGGAATGGCTGCTTGAAGAGGAGATTCGCGCTAACTGGAACAAATGACTACTGGACTTGGAGTGAAATTGAAGGAAATTTGACAACGGAGTCAAGTTATGCTTTAACATTTCTAGGTTTCCGGAGAATTTAGTACGAGGGTGACAAATAAGTGTTACCAAATTAAAATAGTCCAATTCAATTTTTTATTTAATTATTTGGGGTGTAATATATAATTTTTAATTTTTTTAAAATATAACAAATAATTCATCATAATTTTTTACTTTATCTTTTGTTTCTTTTAGAAAAAATAATATTCTATCACGGTCTCTTCTCTCACTCAAAATTTCAATATTTTTTCCAATTCCTTCGTCTTCAGCTTCAACCTGTCACCATTGTTGTTGTCGTCAAGTTCAAGTTTGAATTTTCAGAGGTAAAATTCTTTTCTTTTCTCTTATAGTTAGGATTTTATCTTTTTTCAAGAAAGAATTTGTTCAAATTTAGAAATGTGAGCTTACATTTATAAATTAAAAATAACATCTGAATAGAGTATTATCGAAAAATTCTATCAACGCATGGAGTATGTAATATGTCTACAACTGCCCAAATTTTTAGTTATTCAAAGATTGTTGTAACGACCCAATTTAGGGGGCTAGCCGTCACACGACGAATAATATAAGATACTCGAAGACACCTCACCCAAGTCATCTTAAGCATTCATAGGCATTTAATAAGAACATTTGCGAAAAAATAAGGGAAAAGGGACTATGAGCCATTTAAAACGATGAAGCAACATTAAAAAAAAAAAAGTAAGAACAACTAACATACTTTGTCCATAAGGGGATAGAGTCTATGGGACCATATTATTACAATGAAGCAACATTAAAAAGGAAACATCAACATATGTCCGTAAAGCACACCGACTAAACTATAGATGGATGATACCGATAACGGTCGATTTTCATCAAATAGAAAAGAATTCATAATTGTGCAACATAGAAAGTAAATGCCTCAAAGGGCGTAAATAGATCATCTCAAAAGTACAAAATACAAGCTAGAAGGAAAATGGTAATGTCCCGAACTAAAGGACTCACCACAAATAACAATGCTAGTCTTGAATGTTGAATACTAGCCACGAGCTGGTGGAGGAGTGTCCATCCCTACATGGTTAAATTATGTAGGCAAAATATGTGTTAGTACGTTATAATGTACTAAGTTTGTGAGATGTAATGCATGTATGAAATTGTAGTGTCATCATTCATAAATATAAGTATGTATGAGGTGAAAGATACATAAAGTGAGCTTAAGTATGCACAAGGAATATAGATCAATATGAATAAGAGTCAATGCATGAGAAATCACATGTAATGAAAACATATCATAGGATCATAAACATATAGGAGAAGACCTTAATCGACATATAAGACCATGTGAGCTACTATATGGAATCCAACATAACCCCCTAAGTTGGCACGGGGAGACACTTGTCGGGTGGAACTCCGTCAACTTCGTGTGCATCTTAATAACATAAATGGCCTACGTGGATCCACTAGCCTAGCCTACAAGGGCTCCTATGGTGGTACATAGTTAGGGATTTTGAGATTTAGCTTTAATGAGTCATACCTCAACTAATAGAATAAATCCTAATCTCAAGTCCACTCAGTGCTAAGTCATCCCACGGAATCTTTAAAACATAATTTGGAATCATAAGTAGCAATCATAGGAGTAGCTCGAACTTAGGAACCACCAAGTAAGAATTGTCCTTTCATCTTGGGAACCTTTCTTAAACATCTTTTTAGAGCAATTGTCAACATGCTTATATCTTTGACAAATCCTTACTTAAAACTTAACTTTAGTGCCTTAATCATCATCATAAATCATGCAAAGCTTTACTTGAAACTAGATGGACTAGGCTTTTTAAATGGAACAGTCATAAATCACATAAAACATGATGAAATTTTTTCTTTTTAAGGACCATCTAAAACGCCCACACTTCATCATTATCAAAATCTATCATTTAGGTCATCATCAATATCTCAAAACATGCATACACTTAGTAAAATATCATAGGATATCATGAATAACATTTAATAACATAAAACATCATGAAATCATCATAAGCATGTATAATTTCTTAAATAAACTTAAAGAAAAGGTAAAGTACTTAAAAGAAAACTTTATGGGTGGGAATATACCCATAAATTAATTCACATACCTTATGAGAACTTGGGAGAATAGAACCTTGAAGTCTTGGGAACATTTTTGGAAACCCTCGTTTGCCCCAGCTTGTTCTTGGAGGAGGAATGCCTTAAGAGAATTTGAAAATTGAAAGAATGAGAGAATGAGAGGTAGTCTTAGGGCTTTAAGGCTAATTTAAGACCCCCTTTCAATCCCTAAACGACATAGTTTAGGAATAGGATTGACGGAATTGACTAAATTACCCCTCATTAAAACTACTAAATTTAACCTATGAAATCGTGTTTATGGGTCGTAGGTCAATCCATGGACCGTATGCACCATTTGACTGGTAACACATCTGAAATCCCTGAAATTGACTTTACAAGACTCTAAACCACGAAACTTTATAACGAGACATGTAATCACCTAAGGGTAGTAGTTAGACTCGTAGAGTCCTTTCACACTTAGTCATTTTCTCTTATTTTTTGGGTCTCATTCCATGAAGCACCCTATGGGTAGTACCCTATTTCACGGGCCGTGCTGGTAATACATAGGTCACCTTCTCGTAAACTCCAAATTTTTTTCATGTCTGATGGTCTTACTCACGACCCTATTTATGGACCGTAATGGATCCTATGGGCCGCTACTGGTCTGTGGATTATCCCACACTTAAAAACTTTTTCACATTTATGAAGTTTCATGTTTTAGGACCAAACCTATGGGTCGTAAGCCACCCCCGTAAATTTGACTACAAGTCATTTTTCAGGTCAACTTTCTACACTCTTAGGATCCTAAACAGGGGGTCATTACAATTGTTCTCATACGTAGAGGTTGACAAAAGTCAATCTAGAAATTCTAAAGATTTTTTTTAGAATCCCGAAGGCATTATCTTAATTTCCTTCTTATTGAGTATCCTAGATTAGAAAGGTACAACTCTTTACCGAGATTGACAATAGTCCAATGCCTTGGTGAATTTGTTAAGTAGTCAACCACTTCCCACACTTGAATCTAGTTTTAAAATGATTTTCATCCTTAACTTTGTTAGTTTTAATTGCTTATTGTATAGAACTATAAATGCAGATGGTGTTCCATGACAAGAATATAAAGAGATGAGATTTAGTAACTATAGAAATTAGACTCTAACTCATCCATGGAGATCAATTGATCTTTATTAACTTATCTAGCTAAAGAAGTATAACTAACTAATATCTCATACACCTTATGAAACATATATTGAACAACCTAATAAACAGAACTAAATCTTCTAACTATTTATTTCACTTTGAATGAGAAAAATAATGTAACAATCTGACTTAGGGCCTAGTCGTCACATGGCGAATAAGATACCCGAGGTCACTTCACCTAAGCCCTCTTTAATATCTCAAGCATTCATAGGCATAAAACTAAACATTCGCAGAAGTAAAACAGGGAAAAGGTCTATAGGGCTATATTATGAGAATGAAGCAACATTAAAAAGGAAACATAAACATATGTTCTAAAGCATACTGACCAAACCATGGATGGACGAAATCGGTATCGGTCAATTTCTATCAAATAGAAAAGACTCCAATATTTAAAAACATAGAAAGCAAAAACCTCTAAAAGCGAACATATACATCAATGTTTAAAATACATAGCAAGAATGAAAACATGGTAGAGACCCGAACTAAGGGCTCACCACAAAAGCACTAGTCTCGAACGCCTGAAAACTAGCCACGAGCTAGTGGAGGAGCACCTATCCCTATATGGTCAAATCATGCAGGCAAAATATGTGTTAGTACTTTTGGAATGTAGTAAGTATGTGAGATGCAATGCAAACATGAAATTGTAATGCCATCATTAACAAGTAAAACACACATACACACACACACATATATATATATATATATTGCCAAGGAAGAGCGCTTAATATGAACAAGAACAATGCAACAAGAGAACACATGTGATAAAACCATATCATAGAGTCATAAACTTATGGGAGTGGACCTTAACCGATATAAATACCATGTGAGCTACTACATGGAATCCAACATAACCTACTACATTGGCATGGGGAGACAAATTACAAGGAGGAACTCCATCACTTAGCATGCATCTTTATATAATATAAATGGACTATGTGGATCCTGATGTGCCGCCAAAATCTGACACTTTTAATTCCTTAAAAATAGATTTTATACGTTCTCTAAGAGATGTTAGTAGGTTTGATGTATTTTATGTTGATTTTTTCAGGATTATAGGAGTCAAGGAGTTTTTGTGCTGATTTGGGCAAGTTGCAGCCTTTTGAGGTTTTATGAGACTATCTATGGTATGTGGGTTAGTCCACGAGATGGGTTTCATAATTCTGATATGATGAAGGACCAATTTTCTGAAGTTAAAACTATATGTTACTAGGACGGATCATGGTTTGTTTGATGGCCCATAGATCTGTTCGTGATTTGAGGCCCAAGGATTTTTCATAGTTGTTGAATGTTAATAGGATGAAAGCACTTATGATCCGTAAGTCATTCTACATTCCGTAAGAAGCAGTTCATACGATAAAGGTAGATTTTGAGAATGCAACTTACGAAGTTAGTTCACGGGCTATAATTGCATCTATGGCTCTTAACTATGTTCATGAAAGGCCCCGATTTCAGTATTCCTAATCTATTTAGGAATTTGATTTCTTGTATTATAAATATAATTTTTAGGTATTTTTAGACGTACAAACTCTAGATTTATATTATTACATTGTTTAAGCGCATTCTTGGAGATGTCGTGTGGACAACTTTTGATCTTATCGTTGAGTTATAATATTGTGATTTACATGAAGATTTCAGATTTCATGTTCTTCAATTCTTTATTGTAAGTGTTTAATTATGCAAATTCATAACATGATTTTTTCATCTACAACGAACATGAGTATCTAAATTCACAACTAGGTTGTGGGAACTATGAAGAACTAGCAAAGTAAAAATCTAATAATTTATAATCCTCAAAAAGTGCATATATATGTATTATTTATCTCTTTGCTTTGATTGCTTTTTGATGGTTGCAAAAGTTAGAACTCTCCGTATTCTTACTTGCCAGACAAGAGAGTAATGAATGGGAAGAGGGACAAATAACAGGATTCAACGTAAGCGTACTCGTCTAATCAACCTGAATGGACTAAGGGTGGCTTGTACTGGGACAAGGTAAGGGTTAGTAATACGACACTGTGGGCAGCCCAAGTTATATGGTGAAATTTGCCTAGTTGCCGGATTAAGAAATTAGATGAACATAACCTACTAGTTCTCCAGGCTACACACTAGAAAACAATTATTAGGCTATTCTATGTTAGGAATTCATGGGGAAGACAATACCCTAGTTACTTCTCTCACTGAATTAACAACACTTGAATTGAATGTGATCTTAGTTTAGGTTTAAATTATCGTTTTACATTTAAAATCCCCTTTTCTGGAAGTAAGTTGATTAATGCATCTTAATTGATTTAATTGCTCCAAGTCTAGACCATATTCCTCATGGGATTGACCCCAACCATCGTTTGGTTCTATATTTCAACAATAACTGCTTATACATTAATTGGGAGGTGTAATTTGGGTATGATCAAATTTTAGCGCCGTTGTTGAGAAATATGACTTTTAGATTAGTTTAATTATGGTGATTGGAGAGTTAATCTTTATTTCCTTATTTTATGTTTTTGTTTTTCTTACAGTATAAATGTGTAGTATATGCCCAATAGTCGCAGTCAAGGCATTTCTTTGACTCCATTTGATCTAGTGATTTTGAGAACATTGAGAAGAATGACTCAGGATAATGGCAATAATGCTGCAAATGTTACACTCAACCTGAATAATCAGAACCCACCACCATCATTGGTGGCAGACAATCAGCTGCTACAAGGTCAACAAGCGGTAGGAAATGGGTGGAATCCTTATAGACTTGATCCTACAACAGTAGATATCACAGGAGCAATCGTGTTACCTCCCATACCGAAAGATACAATGTTTGTCATACGTTACATCATAGAAGGTTGTTCTTAAGCCTACTAACAGAGGATCCACATAACTATCTACACAACGTTGACTTTGTCTGTAAGAGTATGATGAGGAATTAAAATCTATCCGTGGATGCCATTGGGCTCCGTGTCTTCCCGTTATTCTTACTAGTGAAGTGATGGTATGGTTATCCGAGCTGCCTTTTAACTCTATAACTACATGGGCAGAAATGCAGAGAGATTTCTTGGAGAGGTATTTTTACAAGTTGAAGAAGCTGAAGGACCAGATAAATAACTTTGAGCAATTGCTTGGTGATTCTATAAGCACTACATGAGTGCTTGAGAAGTGTTCTAGACCATAAGATCATTGACGAGTCTTTAGTGAAAATCTTATACAGGCATTAGATAATAATTGCAAAGTGGTGGCCGACACCATAATTAGAGGATCATTCTTGGATCACACTTTCACAGATGTGGCTCAATGACTGAAAAGGGTAGGAAAGACTAATCGTGTATGGGGCACAAGGGATAAATAAATGACTAAAAGCTCTTTCATAGTGAGTACAAATCTAGAGCAAGCCAAAATCATTAAGAGAGTGTTGCAAGAGTTAGCTCGAATTAGTGAAACGCCCCAAAAATATCCGAAAATGTGCCTTGGAAATGCCCATAATCATAATTTCCATATATCTCAAAATCCGTGCGTCATATCAAAAACTTGATTTCATATTCTTGATCAAGGGATAAAGTTGAGTGGGAAATGGGTATAACCTCAATTTTAGATGACCCATAAGAAAATTCCATTTTTGCCAACTTTTCAATTTACAATGACTATTCGTGATGGATCCGCGATGCGGACCTGTCGCGGAGCAGTGTTGTGACTTTCTTATTTTTCCTGTCTCGGCCTAAGACATTGTGGTCTTGGGCCCACCCTTTTATACGTAAAAACACTTGTACTTAGCCATTTTTCAACTCTATATCACTCAATACACTCTCAAAAACCTCTCTAACACCTAACCAAATATTTCATCCAAATTCAAGTGTCCCAAGCTCAATTTCGAATCTCAAAAACTTCATTCAAGTTTCAAGTTCTCATTCAATCTACATCAAGGAAATCCCTAAATTTGAGGTATGTGGGTTTCAACCATTGGGTCCTTCAACACATGGTTCCCTAACCTCATTTTTACTCAATTTTCATGATTTAAAGTTGATGTTTGCAAATGGGTTTACTAGTATGAACATGTTTATGAACTATGTTAAAGCTATGCAAAGTTGTGACTATTTTGCTATGTTTTGAGTTATAAATCTTAGATCTGAATTATTGATAATCTATTGCATGGCTTATAAGTCAAGTGACTTTATGATGATGAAGGGGAGGTATATATATAGTGAATTCATGAGAAATATCTATAGTATTGCAAATTGACCATACCTTATTGCGAGTGACATGCCCAATCACCTTGTGAGGGGGTGACAAGCTTTGACCACCTTGTCAGGGGTGACATGCCCGTACTACCACGTTGAGGGGTATGTACCTCAATCGCTTTGTCGAGGGGTGACATGCCTGTGCAAGCACATTGAGAGGTATGTACCTCATTCACCTTGTCTAAGGGTGACATGCCCGTACTACCACGTTGAGGGGTATGTATCTTGACCACCTTGTTGGGGGGGATATGCCCATACTAACACGTTGAGGGGTATGTTCCTCAATTACCTTCCAAGGGGGTGACATTCCTTGGATTCCAAGTGATAGTTTGTGTGGTCTATGATGGATATGGTCTCTTCCTACACATGTATTCTATATTTGCAAGGTTATATGATTTACAAGCATGTTTTACTTCAAGCATTGATCATGCATGCCATATTGATATAATATTATCTCTTGCTTATAGTTATGCATTTTGACTAAGTTGGCTTATGTCTTGTTGCATTACATCCTACATACCTAGTACATTCAAATGTACTAACTAATACTCTATGTCTATATGATGATACCATGTAGGAACCGGAGCTCCTCACTATCATCCTCTATGTTGATAGTTATGACATCTTGAAGATATGCTTTAGTGAGTCCTCAAGTTCGGGGACACTAGCTATGATACCTCTTGCTTATGTTATTTCTTTATGTTGAACTCTTGATACTATGAGGGTGAGCCCAAAAAGTGTCTTGACCCCCGCTCAAATCTATGTTTAGAGGTATTGTTGGACAAGTGATGTAATTATGCTATGATTTTGACTCTTGATTACTTATGATTATCAAAGACTTCCTTTTGTCCCTTATTTATACCTTCTTGTTGTTGTTTACTTTGCTTTCACGACCAAGGATGCGTAATCGATATGCTAAGAGGCCTGTTTGGGTCCCTTCGGGATCCTATTCGCTGTGTCACGTCTAGGCCCTAGGCTTGGGTCGTGATGAACTTGGTATCTGAGTACTAGGTTGTTAATGGTCCTCGGAATCCAACACACTACATCGATTAGAGTCTTGTTCATGGTTGTGAAGTGTACCACAACTATGAGTAAGAGGCTATGAGGCATTTTAGGAAATGTTTCCCTTCTTCATGGTCTATGTCGTGCTTTAGGAGTAAGGTAAGGTTTTTCCTCTAACAAATATTCCTTGCTATTCTAGATCATGCCTAAAGAGGATGACTAAGGAGAGTGTGTTCACTTGAGGAGCAATGAGCCCCTCCCGCTCCTCATGATGGGGAGCGGCCCATGAAGAGTTCCAGGATGCTATTACCATGCTAGCCCATGCCATGACTAATCAAATCAACCAAGGGCCCCAAACCCCTCATGCTCCTACACCGGCCTCAAGGGCGAGGGATTTTACTAGAATGAACCCATCGAAGTTCCACAGGTCTAAGGTGGATGAGGATCCTCAAGAATTCATTGATGAGGTGTATAAAGTGTTGTCTATTATGGGTGTTAGGTTGGAGGAGAAAGCAGAGTTGGCAGCTTACCAACTCAATGGGGCAGCCCAAATATGTTTTACGCAATGGAAATTGGAGAAGGGGAATGGTGATGCTATCATTTGGGAAGAGTTCAAGGCAACATTTCTCAACCGGTTCTTCCCTCTTGAGTTAAGGGAGGCCAAAATGATGGAATTTATAAATCTAAAGCAAGGGTCGATGAGTGCGAGGGAGTATGCCTTCAAGTTCAATAGACTCTCCAAGTATGCCCCACAATTGGTGGCCGAGCCGAGGTCTAGGATGAATAAATTTGTGATGGGTGTGTCCAACTTGGTTAAAGAGGAGTATCGTGCCTTTATGTTGATAGATGATATGGATTTGTCCGGCCTCATGACTTATGCTAAAAAAGTAGAGTGGGAAAAGTTGAGAAAGAGGAGGAGTAGTGAGCCTAAGATGGCCCGTTTTGAAGTTGGATTCCAAAATCCTAAGGGTGACCGATTTCCTCAAGGCCACAAGTTCCAAGGCCAAAGTTCTTCAAATGCTCCTAATAGAAGGGTTTCTAATGATAATCAAATATTCCAGGGTAGAGTTGGTGTGGTGCCTAATCACATATGCCAAAGATGTGGTAGAAACCATAATGGCCCATGTATGAGAAACTTGAATGCTTGCTTTGGTTGTGGTGAAATGGGTCATAAAGTGATTAATTATCCACGTGTACAAAATAAAGGTAGAGATGATCGTCCACAAGGCCAAGATGCAAATACGAGTCCAAAAGGAAGAGGAGGCCAACAAGGGGGTGCCCCAAGGCAGAATAGGTTCTATGCTCTACAAGGGAGAGAAGGGGTAGATGAGGTGCAAGGGAGGCTAACAAACGGGGTGCTCCAAGGCAAAATAGATTCTATGCTCTTCAAAGAAGGCAAGGGGTAGATGATGTGCGTCACCGGTATGTTAAAGGTTTTTGATTTTGATGTGTATGCTTTGATAGACCTGGGTGCCACTCTTTCTTTTATTACTCCTTTTGTTCACAAAAAGCTTCATGTTAATCCTAAATTATTGTGTATTCCACATGAAGTGTCTACCCCCGTTGATGAGTCGATTGTTGCTAAATGAGTCTATAGAAATTTTCCCATATTCATATTGCATAAAAGCTTACCTTGTGATTTGTTGAGTTAGATATGATGAATTTTGATGTCATTCTTGGGATGGATTGGTTGCATGCATATTTTGCTTCTATTGATTGTAGAACTCGTAGGGTCAAATTCCAATTCCCAAATGAACCCGTCCTTGAGTGGAAAAGCTGTGATTTTTTGGGGTCCTTCATTGTAGAACTCGTAGGGTCAAATTCCAATTCCCAAATGAACCCGTCCTTGAGTGGAAAAGCTGTGATGTGGTGGTCAAGGGTAGATTCATTTCTTGTATTAAAGCCCAAAGGTTAATTTCTAAGGGGTGTCTCTATCATTTTGTGAGGATTAGGGATGTTGAGTCCAAGGTCCTTCCTATATAGTCGGTTCCGGTGGTGAATGACTTCCTTGATGTCTTTCCTGATAAGCTTCCTGATGCTCCTCCTGAAAGAGAAATAGACTTTGGTAAGACCTTCTTCCTGATACTCAACCTATTTCACCTTGCCATATTGCTCCGGTGGAGTTGAAGGAGCAATTAAGGGATTTATTGGAGAAGGGTTTCATAAGGCCTAGTCAATCACCTTGGGGTGCACCAATGCTATTTGTGAAGAAGAAGGATGGTACTTTTAGAATGTGCATTGATTATCAACAACTTAATAGGGTACACCATAAAGAATAAGTACCCTTTACCAATGATTGAGGATCTTTTTGACCAATTTCAAGGGGCTAGTCATTTCTCTAAGATTGATCTTCGATCCGGGTATCATCAAATGAAAGTGAGGGAGTGTGACATTCCCAAAACGGCTTTTCGGACTATATATGGGCATTTTGAGTTTGTGGTTATGTCCTTCGGGTTGACTAATGCACCAGTTATATTCTTTGATCTTATGAATAGGGTCTTTAAACCCTATCTTAACTTATTTATGGTGGTTTTTATAGATGATATCTTGATCTATTCCCATAGTGAGGAGGATCATATGGAAAACTTGAGGGTGATATTACAAATCGTGAGGGAGGAGAAGTTGTATGCTAAATATGAAAAATGTGAGTTTTGGTTGAAAGAGGTTGCTTTTCTAGGTCATGTGGTGTCGATTGATGGCATTAAGGTGGATCCTATGAAGTCAGAGGTGATTAGAAATTGACCTAGACCTTTGACTCCATCGGACATTAGACTTTCTTGGGTTTGGCAGGTTATTACCAAAGATTTGTAAAAGATTTCTTTTCTATTGCTTCTCTCATTACTAAGTTGACCCAAAAGTAGGCAAATGTTTTGTGGACCAATGAGTTTGAAAAGAGTTTTCGAACTTTGAAAGATAAGCTTGTCTCTGCTCCTATCTTGTCTCTACCGGAGGGGTTGGAAGGGTTTGTTGTGTATTATGATGCCACAAGAATTGGTTTGGGGTGTGTTCTAATGCAAAATGGTAAGGTGATAGCATATGCTTCTAGACAACTTAAGGTGCATAAGAAGAGTTATCCTATCCATGATTTTGAATTGGCCGCCGTGGTATTTTCTTTGAAAATTTGGCGTCATTATATGTATGGGGTTCATGTTGATGTGTTTACAATTCATAAGAGTCTTCAATATGTGTTCACCCAAAAAGATCTTAACTAAAGACAAAGAAGGTGGTTAGAGCTCCTTAAAGATTATGATATGAGTGTGCATTATCACCCCGGTAAAGCTAATGTTGTGGCCGATACTCTAAGTAAGGTGTCTATGGATAGCCTAGCTCATGTTCATGGTGGTGGCAAAGAGGTGGCTAAAGAGGTCCATCGGTTAGCTAGATGGAGGGTTAGTTGGCAGAAGTTGACAATGGTGGTGTAGTAGTTCTTGATGGTTCTAAGTCTTCTTTGGTTGAGGAGGTGAAGGCAAAGCAAGATCTTGACCTCGCCTTGTTAGAATTGAAGGCCTTGGTGAAAGATGGTAAGGTGGAGGTTTTCTCCCAAGGGGGAGATGGTGCCCTTAGGTACCAAGGTAGATTGTGTGTGCCTAGTGTTGATTATTTGAGAAAGAAGATTTTAGATGAGGATCACAATTCATCCTATTCTATTCACCCCAGTTCTACAAAGATATATAGAGAATTAAGGTAAGTGTATTGGTGGTATGGTATGAAGAGAGACATTGTCAAGTTCATATCCGGTTATCATAATTGCTAACAAGTGAAAGCCGAACATCAAAGGCCGGGTGGCCTAGCCCAAGATATAGAGATTCCTACTTGGAAATGGGAAGAAGTTAACATGGATTTTGTGGCTGCTTTTTCTAAGACTAGAAATCATTCTGATTTTATTTGGGTTGTGGCTGATAGAATGACAAAGTTGCTCATTTCCTACCAGTTAAGACTACTTATGATGCCGAAGATTATGCTAAATTATAAATTCATGAGTTGGTTAGATTGCATAGGGTGCCCTTATCTATCTTTTTGGATCGTGGTGCTCAATTCACTTCTCACTTTTTGGGGTCCTTCAAAAGAGGACTTGGTACCAAGGTTAAGCTTAGCATGACCTTTCACCTTCAAACGAATAGCCAAGCTGAGAGAACTATCCAAACTCTTAAGGATATGCTTAGAGCTTGTGTTTTAAAGTTTAAGGGTAGTTTGGATGAGCATTTTCCACTCATTGAATCTTCTTACAAAAATAGCTATCATTCAAGCATTGGTATGGCTCCTTTTGAGTCTCTTTGTGGTTGGAGTTGTAGGCCCCCGGTTGGATGGTTTGAGGTGGGTGAGATGGCTTTGTTAGGTCCTAATTTGGTTAAGGAGGCTATGGAAAAGGTGAGGTTGATAAGGGAGAGATTAAAAATAGCCCAAAGTCGACAAAAGTCCTATGCTGATGTGAGGAGAAGGGATCTTGAATCTAGAGTTGGTGATTGGGTCTATTTGAAAGTCTCACCCATGAAGAGTGTGGTTCGATTTGGCAACAAGGGTAAATTGAGCCCAAGGTTTGTGGATCTTTATAGAGTGTTGAGGAGGATTGGTAAGGTAGCGTATGAGTTGGAGTTGCCCATTGATATGAATATGGTTCATCCAATCTTCTATGTGTCTATGTTGAGAAAGTGTGTGGGTCACCTAAATGCTATTGTACCTTTGAATGTTGTGGGTGTGGTTTATGATAATTTGACTTATGCATAGGTTTCGGTAGAAATATTTGATAGACAAGTGAAGAGGTTGAGAAACAAGGATGTAGCTTCCGTCAAGGTTCTTTGGAGAAACCAACAAGTTGAAAGTGCCACATGGGAAGCCGAGACGGACATGCAAAAACAATACCCATACCTCTTCCACTCTACTCAAGCCTAAGGTACCAACTTAAGTCCCATAGATGATTTCAAGTCTTAAGATTCAGCCCCTATGTCATTTGCATGCATTCATGTTTATGTTGACAAGTTTATGGTGATTTTTGACACTTATGTTGAGATTTTTGAAAATGATGTTTAAATGCATTTGTTGCATTCATATGTTGGGCTGAAATCATCATGATTACTTCACTTATGTATGCTTCTTTGACATTCGGGGACGAATGTTCCCAAGGGGGAGATATTGAAACGCCCCAAAAATGCCCGAAAATGTGCCTCAGAAATGCCCATAATCGTAATTTCCATATATCTCAAAATCCGTGCATGATATAAAAAATTCAACTTCATATTATTGATCAGGGGGAAAAATTGAGTGGGAAATGGGTATAACCCCGATTTTAGAGGACCCGTAGCAAAATTTTATTTTCGCCAACTTTTCAATTTCCAGCGACTATCCGCGATGTCTCTACGATGCGGACCTGTCGCGGAGCAGTGTTGTGACTTCCTTATTTTTTCTGTCTTGGAATAAGGCATTGGGGTCTTGGCCCCATGTCCTTATATGCGTAAAAACACCTATACTTAGCCATTTTTCAACTCTATATCACTCAAAATACTCTCAAAACCCTCTCTAACACTTAACCAAATATTTCATCCAAATTCAAGTGTCCCAAGCTCAATTTCAGATCTCAAGAACTTCATTAAAGCTTCAAGTTCTCATTCAAATCTACATCAAGGAAATCCCAAAATTTGAGGTATGTGGGTTTCAACCATTGGGTCCTTTCACCCATGGTGCCCAACCTTCCTTTTTATGAAAGTTGCATATTTCCAAGTTGTGTTACTTATGGGTATTGCTTATTATGAATTATGATTACAAATTATGTTGGGGTCTTATGAAATGTTGATTGGAATCACATATCTACCTATTTCAAGCTTATACTATGAGATGATTTGTCTATTGTGACTATGCATATTTTGGTCTATGAAACTATGATCTATTATGAGATTTGATAAAGGATTTCAAGGTATCTTGCATGAGGGTTTTACTATGTGTTGGTGGGTTAATTTACATTAAGTTTTCTTACATTATTTCACTCTTGAATTGCATGATTTTGAACTAGCATTACACACCCACCAAGTGTTTGATAAAATGTCTTATTAAGGATTCTTGAGTTATTGATAATCTATTGCATGACTTATGATTCAAGTGACTTTATGATGATTAAGGGAGGTATATATGTAGTGAATTCATGAGAAGTATCTATAGTATTGCAAGTTGACCACACCTTATTGCGAGGTGACATACCCAATCACCTTGTGAGGGGGTGACAAGCCTTGACCACCTTGTCAGGGGGCTGACATGCCCGTACTACCACATTGAGGGGTATATACCTCAATCACTTTGTCGAGGGGTGACATGACCGTACAACCACATTGAGAGGTATATACCTCAATCACCTTATCGAAGGGTGACATGCCCATACTACCACATTGAGCGGTATGTATCTTGACCACCTTATCGAGGGGGAAATGCCCATACTAACACGTTGAGGGGTATGTTCCTCAATCACCTTCCAAAGGAGTGACATGCCTTGGATTCCAAGTGATAGGTTGCCTGGTCGATGATGGATATGGTCTCTTCCTACACATGTATTCTATATTTGCAAGGTTATATGATTTACAAGCATGTTTTACTTCAAGCATTGATCATGCATGCCATATTGATATAATACTATTTCTTGCTTATGATTATGCATTTTGACTAAGTTGGTTTATGTGTTTTTGCATTTCATTCAAATGTACTAACATATACTCTATGCCTACATGATGTTACCATGTAGGAACCAGAGCTCCTCATGATCATCCTCTACGTGGCTAGTTGTGACATCTTGAAGATAAGCTTTGGTGAGTCTTCAAGTTTGGGGACACTAGTTATGCTACCTCTTGCTTATGTTATTTCTTTATGTTGAACTCTTGATACTATGAGGGTGAGCCCGGAAAGTATCTTGTCCCCTGCTCAAATCTACTCAGCGCGTTATGACCCATAGGTAGCACTATGACTCGTAAGGCCCTTCCTATGACCAGTAGGCTAAATTTTGGAGTCTCCGAAAATTGCTATGAGCCTGACCTATGAGTTGTACCACGACCTACGACTCGTAACAATGGGCTCTTAGTGCAACTCTCACTGGCAGTCTTTAGTAAAATAGCCATAACTTTTAACTCCAAACTCTAAATGAGGTGAAAGCAAGTGCGTTTGGAAAGCTAACTCAAAGGGATTTCATTTGACATATCGTGGGCCATCCAGTTCTAAGTGTGGTAAAAGTTATGAGTGTTTAAAGTTGACCCTTGCATGGACCAACACCCAAAACTCAATTCACAAGGAAAGTGTAAAATCATCATAAATTTGCCAACTTAAATATGAATGCATATGAATGATATAGGGGCTGAATCATAAGACTTGAAATTACATAGGAGACTTAGAATTAGTACCTTAGGCTTGAGTTGGAGTGGAAAAGATAAGGATACCGCTTTTGCATGTCCGCTTCGGCCTCCCATGTAGCATTTTCGACTTGTTTGTTCCTCCAAAGGACCTTAACAAATGCTGCCTCCTTGTTCCTCAATCTTTTCACTTGCCTATCCAAAATCTGAACCAAAACCTCCTCATAAGTCAAGTTATCCTCAAAAACCCCCCTAACATCAAGAGTCACAATAGCATTAGGATCACCCACACATTTCCTCAACATAGAGACATGAAATACCGGATGAACCAATTCTATCTCACTAGGCAACTTTAATTCAATAGCTACCTTGCCAACCCTCTTTATCACCTCATAAGGACCAACATATCTTGGACACAACTACCCCTTTTTACCAAAACGAACCACACCTTTCATTGGAGAAACTTTCAAATAGACCCAATCACCAACTTAGAATTCAAGATCCCTTCTCCTTACATCGGCATATGACTTTTGGCACCTTTGGGCCGTCTTCAATCTTTCCTTGATCATACTAACCTTCTCAAGAGCATCAATGACTAGATCTGGTCCCAACAAAGCTACCTCACCAACCTCAAACCAACCAACCGATGATCTACAATGTCTCCCATAAAGAGCCTCAAAAGAAGCTATATCGATGCTAGAATGATAGCTGTTGTTGTAGGTGAACTCAATCAATTGAAGGTGATCATCCCAACTACCCTTAAACTCCAAGACACAAGCCCTAAACATATATTCAAGTGTTTGAATGGTTCTTTCGGCTTGGCCATCCCTTTGAGGGTAAAAGGCCGTACTAAGGTGAAATTTTGTACCAAGACCCCTTTGAAAAGATCTCCAAAAGTGTGAAGTAAATTGAGCACCATGATCTGATATGATGGACAAAGAAACCCCATGTAACCTCACCAAGTCATGAATGTGCAATCTTGTATAATCTTCAGCCTCATATACGGTTTTAACTGATAGAAAGTGAGCTAATTGTGTCATCCTATCAACCACAACCCAAATGGAATCAAAACCCCTTCTAGTCTTGGGTAACCCAACCACAAAGTCCATATCAATCACCTCCCACATCCAAGTAGGAATCTCTATGTCTTAGGTTAGGCCACTCGGCCTTTGATGTTCGGGTTTGACTTGTTGACAACTATGGCAACCAAAAATAAATTTAGCAATGTCCCTCTTCATGCCTCCCCACTAATACACATACTATGCTCCAATAAGAAAGTGGTCGCTATCAGTAATTAACCTAACCAAGGTTAGAGTCGAATCACAGGGAATACAGGGATTGACTACAAGACTTCACTACTAATCATTTCTAGTATTTATGACTATAATCTCTAAATGGGGTGGGGGGTTCTTTGTGATTCAAAAACAAAATAAAATAAACACTAATTAAAATACGAGAAAACACTCAATTTTGGGGACAACGTGGGAATTGTGTTCCCCATGCTTTGTTGACTCGATTAACCTAGACAACATAACTATAATTGGTGATTTGCATGCAGGATGGTAACTTATGTTCTTCTAGCCCTCTTGTGAAGGTGAAGGTCAAATTTCACTATGACGCTTGGTCGGCTACCATATGTGCCAACTAACCGTTACCTATTGTCCCAGTCAACCTCCCCTTGGTTAGGTTTGGTCGATTAGACGGGAACACATAAATCGAATCCTGTGATCTACTTTCCTTTTCCTATTCATCATTACCTTGGTCAGGATCATGATATTAGGTGGGGTTTGGTGTTGGGTACCACCAAACAACATTAATAATGAAAGGAAATAGACAATAAATGTAAAACCCTAATCATAGAAATGCAAACAACCTAGGTAATCTCAAGCAACTTCCTATAGTTCCCACAACCCCAAGTTGTGGGTGCTTAGCTACTCATTGCTAAGGTAAAACATACAAGAATGTATATAATAGACATAGTTGAGAGTTTCGCCAATAACAACAAAGGAGATAGGCACCACAAGTTGCAAACCCACAAGCTTGATTGATCAACAATGAGTACAAGGCAAGATTTGCAATCTCCAAAATGGGTTTTCCAAGAGAGAACAATAAAATACCAAAAAAACCTAAGAAAAGCTTCAAAATGTAATTCTGAAATGACTACTAGTCGATCCCCCAAAAAAAACCTAACTTAAACTA
Organism: Solanum virginianum; assembly: GCA_000787875.1. NCBI lineage: Eukaryota > Viridiplantae > Streptophyta > Magnoliopsida > Solanales > Solanaceae > Solanum > Solanum virginianum. The sequence goes on from DF357605.1 coordinate 49,111, forward strand.
TATATAGTATTTATAAAATAACCCTAGAATTTACATAGAAAAGACAGCTGGCAGCTGATAAATCTCACAGTTATGACTCGTAGGATGACCTACGAGTCGTAGTTGGGGTCTCGTATTAGGTTCTTGGCATCTTGGACTGAACTGGTATGAACCATAGGTACGAGTCGTTGCTTGGGCTATGAATCATATATTTGTTTCGTAGTCTTGGTTTTTAGTTTTTTGGTCCAACATTTTGGCTCTCCGATTCTTGGTACGAGTCCACCTATACGAGTCGTAGTGTGTATTAGGACTCGTAGGTTAGGCTCATAAGGGTGACCTTCACTTGGCAGATTATTGATCTTTGGTCTCTGATTCTTGCTATGACACAACCTACGACTCGTAGCTTGAGCTATGACTCGTTAGTGTGCTCGTATGGCCTATGCTTCAGCAAAATCTGCAACTTTTCTTTAAAATCATGCCAACCTAACTTTTCTGCAAGATTAACACAAAAACACATCAAAACACTAAAAAGTGGCTTTAAAAACTCACAAAAGCCCTTATTTCAGGCACCAAATGTGCTGTATTTTGATAGTACATCAACACCTTCAATTTAGAATTATTGCTTGTTCTCAAGCGACGACTCAATCTACACAGAAAAAGAGAAATACATAGTAACTATGCTAATTGCATATATATTAACTCCTCTGATTCAGGTACCCAACTACTATTTTCAAAATAGGATTGTAAAATTACTTAGCAAACAGGAAGATAATGAGATACCTGGCAATCCAACTATGACAAGCTAAGGAACATCAACTGTCCATAATCACTAGTATAGTCATATGCTACTCAAGTAGTGAAAATGCCCGCACTAGAAAGAAGTCCCTTATACTCACTCAAGAACATTCAGAAATCAGGGACTGAGGAAACATTCTCACTCTCACAATTGAAATTCATGCACAATGACTAATACCATAAGCTTGCCCCTATACTCATTTTTTCAGTTTGGTGCCAAAGTGGATTTGGATCACTTTAGGACTTATTGGCTTGTAACATGGGCTCAGGGGGCTTTGGTACGGTATTTTAGGCAAATAGTGACTAAAAGCTATATTTGAACCATGTTTTCCATCACGTTTTGCTTTCATATTCTAACCCTTTCACTAATTCTTCCCTTATTTCCCCATTTCAAGCTTTTCCCGGGCTTTTTCTTTCACTTTTCAGCTGTGCCTTCATTTTGAACTCATTTTTGCTAATCTTTTCAACTCAAGGCACTCTTTCTTTTCTTTTTCTTCACCGGGCTCATGATCATTCATTTTCTTTCTTTTCACCCTAATTAACTACCTCATGTTTGTTACTTTACCAGAATAAGGGCCACCCTCAACTTAGGCTTTTAGTCTAAAGTGAAGTACACAATATCTATCCCTCAAACCAGGGCCACCAATGCAGCCACCCTTAACTTAGGCTTTTAGTCTCAATCAAGGTTCACATGTTCAAGGATAGATCAGGGCCAATATCAGGGTATTTTATCAAACGAGGAAAGGTTAGCAAGGTGTCAAGAAACATAAGTACACGAGAAGCTCAAACATTTGGAACAAGGAATTCACTATTTCATTTGGTGGGTAATTTAGGCAAAAGTGGGCTTATTATCAGAACAAAGGCCTAAGATCACTTCCAAATCACCAAACGAACCTTAGAGTACTAAGGCAAGTTTTGAGTCCATACAATGATACATGAATGCATCAAAATAAGCCCACAACACACATGACAATTGCATTCACAATCATCTCTGTTGGACTCTGGAATGGGGGATAACAACATCTGTAGTAAGTCGCCCTTGAACTTGGCCAACTCCTCAGTCATCGCACTTGCGTCGGCAGGCCTAGCTCCCTCAATCTCAGCTTACCTTAACAATATCAGAATAAATATTGCAATATCCTCAAAAATGTATGAATACATCAATAATCACAACCTCAAAAATTTTGAGGATACCTAATTTTTTATCAAAAGTTTAAAGAACAGTTAAGAACTATATATATGCCAACAGATAATATTACTATGTATTTACAAATTATCTATACTTCCTAAAACATGCCGGTTCAACAGAAAATAAAACATCCACAAGGAAAAAAAACATGGGAAGAAAATCTTGAGATCAAAAATAGGAGAAGTTATGGACTTGAGCCTACTCAGACTTCACCTTAATCCATAACTTCCACCACCCCACCAAAATAGGATACTTTGTCCTCAAAGTAACAGCACAATGAAAAGATGAACATATGGAAACATAACACACACACACACACACACACACACACACACACACACACACACACATATATATATATATATATATACACAC
>DF357605.1:68478-133467 GCA_000787875.1 Solanum virginianum
TTTGGATCAGAAGAGAGATTTGGGTGGGATAATTATGCTCATGCACCTTTTGTTGCCTAGAAGCATAGGCAATAACCTTGTCACTTTGCAACAATACACACCCTAATCCAATTTTTGAAGCATCGTCAATAAACTACAAACCCTTCTAGCCCTTCTAGTAGAGCTAAGATAGGAGCGGATACAAGCTTATCTTTCAAAGTTTAGAAACTTCTTTCACATTCGTCCATCCATACAAATTTGGCCCTTTCTTGTGTCAACTTTGTCAAGGGAGAGGCAATTGAAGAAAAACCCTCAAAAAATCTCCAGTAGTACCCCGCCAAACCCAAGAAACACCTAATATCCATTGGAGTTAAGGGTCTAGGCCAATTTCTCACTACCTCCATCTTTTTTGGATCCACTTTAATCCCTTCACCTGCACTACATGCCCTAGAAATGCAACTTCTTTCGACCAAAATTCACATTTGTCAAACTTAGCAAAGAACCTTTCTTCCCTCAATGTTAGAAAAACTACCCCTAAATATTTCACATGCTCTTTTTCACTCCAGGAATAAATCAAAATATTATCAATGAATACCACCATAAATATGTCGAGGTAGGGCTTAAAGACCCTATTAATGAGATCTATGAATATCATTGTAACATTAGGTAGGCCAAATGACATTACCACAAACTCAAAACATATCTTGTTTAGAAGGTCATTTTGGGAATATCACACTCCCTTACCTCAATTGATAAAACTCAGACTAGTGGTCAATCTTTGAGAAGTGACTAGCCCTTTGTAGTTGATCAAATAAGTAATCTACCCAAGGTAGGGGATACTTGTTCTTCATAGTGACTTTATTGAGTTTCCAGTAATCGATGCACATTCTAAGTGAGCCATCCTTCTTCCTCATAAATAACACCAACGTACCCCAAAGTGACTTGCTAGGACTAATAAAATCCTTCTCAATGGGTCAGTCAATTGATCCTTCAACTCTGTAGGGGCCATGCTGTAAGAGGGAATGGAAATGGGTTGGGAATTGGGGAGGAGGTCTATACCAAAATCTATCTCCCTTTTAGGAGGGACACTGGGAAGCTCGTCGGGAAAAACATCAAGAAACTTATTAACTACTAGAACTAATTCAAAAGGGGGGACTTTAGACTCAACACCCTTTAACTCTTATAAGATGGTATATGCAACCCTTAGAAATTTACTCCTGGTCCTTAAGACAAGAGATGAACCTACCTTTAACCTCTGAATTATGACCTATCCACTCAAGAACGGGCTTATTAGGAAATTAAAACTTATCTTTGTAGGTTTTACAATCGATGGTAGCATGATATACATGTAACTAATCCATCCCAAGAATAATATCAAAATCCACTATGTGAAGTTCCATAAAATCACAAGGCAATACTTTATGCAATATAGATAATGGACAACCCCTATAGACTCTTTTAGGAATAATAAACTCATTAACAAGGGTAGACACTTCAAATGGTTCATACAATAACTCAGGACACATATGAAGCCTATTTGCAACATAAGTAGTAATGAAAGAGAGAGTGCAACCGGATCTAATATAGCATACAACAACAACAACATACCCAGTGAAATCCCACAAGTGGGGTCTGGGGAGGGTAGGATGTACGCAGACCTTACCACTACCAAAGTCAAGAGGCTGTTTCCGAGGAACCCTCATCTCAAAACCCATGCGTAGAATGAACTAGATATGATCAAAAATAAAGGAAGCACATGCCAGTACGAAATTATAGTATAATTTTAAACATAAACAACACTTAAACAACATGCCAATATTGACAATTATGTACTAGAAAGAGAAACACTGATACTCAACCCTATAAAGCATATATATCAAAATTGTAGATCTTTAACATACTGGTAACAACATTGATATCTCATTCACCCCGTGCCTCACTTGAAGAGCATAAAAGAAGTTATGATGTGGAAAACTCCCTTGTTGACCTCCTTGTGCCTTTTGATCACCATAAGCACCATGTCCTTGGGAATTACCATCCTTTCCCTTGTTTGGACAATTCTCAATTTTGTGGCCAATTTTGCGACACCCGAAGCAAGGACCTATATCTTTATAACATCTACCACCATGATTTTTACCACACTTTCCACACCTAGGGATAAGTTGACCACCATTAGCACCTTGAGCTCTAGGGTTGGACACCCTATTATTAGAAAATCTTTGACCTTGAGCATTGGAGGACCCTTGACCTTGGAATTTGTGACTTTGTTAGAAATGACCACCTTTAGTACCTTGAAATCCACCATCATAATGAGCCCTCTTCGGCTCTCCACTCCTTTGCTTTCTAAGCTTTTCTCCTTTAAGTTGCTTGACATAAGTCATAAGCCAAGACAAGTCTATATCTCCTATGAGAATAGTGGTGCAACATTCTACATTGATCAAGTCGGACACTCTCGAAACAAACTTGTGCATTCTCGATCTAGGATTAGCAACCAAGTAAGGAGCATACTTTGAGAGGTTATCAAATGTAAAGAAATACTCCCTAACACTCATGAAACCTTGTTTGAGGTTCATAAAATCTGTTATCTTTGTGTCCCTTAGCTTCCTGGGAAAGAAACGATTAGGCAAGGCAGCCTTGAATTCTTCTGAAGATATAGGCTTTACATTCCCTCTCCCTCTTCTATTAAACAAACCATAATTGATTAAGGCCTTTTAGTTGATATGCTGCTAGTTTTGCTTTCTCCTTCGAGCTTACCTTTATAAAGTCAGAACTTTGTACACCTTATTGATGAATTCTTGGTGGTCTTCTTTAACTTTGGAGCCATAGAACTCTAAAGGATTCATTCTTATGAAATCCCTCACCCTTGGGGTGGAGGTAGGACCATGAAGATCTTGAACTCCTTAGTTGTCCATGACACTTTCCAATAAGGTGATCATATTTTGGTATTCGACATGAGTGACCCTTTCCTTTCCATGAGGGACTTGTGGAGCCGGAGGGGCTAGTTCACCCTCGAGAGTGGGAGCTCTTTGTGCTGCTCTTCTTTAAGGCATGATCTAAAATAGCAAAAGATTACCCATTAGGAATAAAAAGTCTTAATTCAACTCCTAAAGCATGACATAGAATATGAAGAAGTGAATCATTCCTAAAACATCTCATAGCCTCTTACTCATAGTTGTGGCATACTTTAGAACCATGAAAAGACTCTACTTGACGCGGTGTATAGGATTTCTAAGGATCATTTATCGATCTAGTGCTCTGATACCAAGCTTTGTCACGATCCAAGCCTAGGGCCTAGGCATAACACAGAAAATGGAGAACCCAAGGGACTTAAAACAAGCTTTTTAACCATACATGACACATCCCTGGTTGTGTAAGCATAATTAAACAACAAACACATAATTTTAGGGAAAATGGGATTTTGGACTCAAGCTACGGGGATGTTATGGGGAAGAGGACTAGCATGAACACATAGCAAATAATGTCCAAGGGTCAGGTAAGTATGACTCATACTATAGGGAGAAATAGGGACTTAGGACTTCCATTTCAACACTACTACAAGCACCAATACATAGAAGGGAATAAGGAACTAAGGAAAGTCTTCAATAATACATAGACATAATGGGAGTCGAGCTCATAACATACAAATCCATATCCAACAACACCTCTAATACAAATGGAATGAAGGCCAAGACATCTCCCAAGCTCACTCTAAAAAGATATATATCCATAAATAGACAAGTCGTAAATAAGCATGAAAGTAATTGGATATTGTCCTTAAATGTGGAGGACTCACCAATTGCGAATCCTCAATCGAACTGCTTAGCCACATAGAGGAGGAGGATGGATAGGAGCTCCGGTATGTACTAAGTATGTGGTGTACAATGCAACAAAGAATATAAGCCATAATTAAACAATATGCATAATCATATTCAATGGGTATAGGATCAATATGATTGATTACTTCCTTAGTCAAAATATGTATGAGGAATCATCAAGTCACACAACATATCATATATAGATGGGAAGGGACCTTAATCGACATGTAAGAACGAGCTACTATTTGGAATCCCAATGTTCACTCCACACCGGACTAGGAATGGTCTACTTTGCTAAGGTAAACAAAATACTCACCTTATGAGAACCCCCCCAATTTTGGAAAGTGCTTCATAAACACCTTATGAGTAACATCACCCATTTGGGTTAACATATGATAAGAACCTTATGGGAAAACCACCCTTTTTGGTATTTAATTAACATATGCCATATGGGAACACTGCCCTTTTTGGTCAATCATGCTACTCAAGCTATATGGATCCATTAGCTAATTCACAAACCTATGATGGCAACATAGTTATGGGACAATGGTTATCTACCAAGGTCCTCTCGGTGCTAGATCACAATCCAAGGAATACTCAAATCATACTTATAGTCATAATATGCAAAACATCATAATATCATAATATTTTCATAGAGTAGCTCTTTAAAACCAAAGCTTCATAATATCAAGATAGGGCCTCATATCATTAATAATTTTCATAATATTCTCATATCTCATAGCATGCATAATAGACCTTCAAATTCATAACATTCATAATTTACATGTCTTTCCATAAGGCTTTCATCAACACAAGAAGTTTGGTACATAACTTTAATTAAACATAGTGGTTATGCATATATTATCAAAATTATGCAAAAGTCAAGATTTAGGATATAAGGAGAGTAAACAAAGTCCTTTCCAAATCATTCAAAGTGACATACCATCACAAGGTAAAGCTTAGTTAGGGCTTTCTTAATCCTTATAAAAATCCATTTAGATGGAATTTCAATGCAATATAGTATAGAAAGGTTGGCATCATATAAAAGAGTTCATAAACTTTCATAAATTTTCATAGCTTGAAAATAGATGAGGAAGAGGAATGGTTGAGCTTTGTGGAGGAAAGGTCTCCACAAATTAAAACCTATATACCTTTGTGTGATTGGGATGAAAATCTTGTTGAAGAGTGTAGGAAATCCGAAATCCTAGCTTAGATTCTTCTCTTGAAGGTCTTGAAGAACTTGGGAGTCTTTTAGAGGAGCTTAAGACTAGAAATATCTTGAATGAAGGAGAATGGAGTAAATTAGGGTTGTATAGGGCTAATAAGGGGTCATTTGAGGGTTAAACGACGTGATATAAAAAATAACATTAGGAAAGGTCGAATTAGGCCCTTATAAAATTGTGCTGGACAGGGCCGCGAGACCCTGATTATGGGAGAAACTTTCTTTGAATCTCAAACCATGAATTGACTTACATCTTGTCAACCAAGTCACAATCCATGTTAGTATCTCGTACTCCTAACTTCATAAACTAATATTTTCACCAAGTCTAGCCTTTATTGCATGAGCATAAGTTACAACTCATGGGACCACCTACAACCCATAAACCTTTGCATTAAACTCACTTATACTTAAAAGTTTTCTAGACTTCATTTAATAGGCACTTTCATACCTTCCATCACATAGGGCCTTATAATCAGGTCCCCGTGTTTATAGCTAAGTTTAACTTTAGATTGGGGCAGGCACGAAATTGAGTATTGATAAGAGATATGGTCTTAAAGGCCACTTTGATGAGATGGATTGCTAGCCACATTATTGAGTGAAGACAGGCCGTAGAGTAGATATTCACTTCTGTGTTCATTGTAAAGGCCTCACTCAACTTTGCTGGCATATTCTGGTGGGCAGTTGTTCGTACTTTGATTTGGTGACACATGTTGATAATACCTTAATGACAGATTATGCAGTACTATTTGCCACCATTATTGTTGGATATGATATTGATTTTACTCACTGTATAGTTGAGGAGATGCACGAATGTACTTTAAGGAGGTCCACTTCAATCTTGTTCCCATGTTTGGTGCATCAATTATGTATAGAGGCGGGGACAAAGACCATGCCCAATATGGACACTATGATAGAGGTTCATAGGACTCAAGATACTGCCCTAATCAAGGTCGATGAGAATCTAATGGTACCACGGTGAGCACTACATATGATAGTTAGATTATCTGAGATGGCTTTCACATCTTGAGGCCACTGCCATTGCCACAACTGTTGAGTCGGAGCAGCCCCTACGTAATGATGTTGAGATAGAGAAGGGGGCTACTTTTACTTCCTCCACTGTATCAGAGGTTATGCCTTCACATCCTTTGATCATGGGTATGGTTTATGTATCCATGGAGTCTATTTAGGTTTTGTTATAGTGCCAAGTTCACACAAAGTCTCGGTTAACTTAGTTATTATAACAAATCAGGTCTTGGGTTCGTAAGGCCATATCAGAGTCTAAGGATTGCATATAGTAGCGCTTTACGACTAAGCTTGAGGAGAGATTAACGTTGTTTCATGCCTATGTGCATGTATTTGAGAGGTGGGTAGAGGATCGCCTCAGATCAGCTTAGATCCCAAACATTACAGCCATCCGGACTGAGATCTAGTAGCTCCGTGAGGAGATTAGGATAGTGACTCCATCACCATTGATGATTTCTCTACCAGAAGTTACTACAAAGGTGTTGGACTTGTTTATGGAAGATCCCCTAGCTTGCACTTCTAGGAAGAGTCACCATACTAGTGATGATGATCTTGATGCTGTTATGCGAGATGTTGAGAGGCTGGAGAGAGAGTAGATAAAGGCTATGAGATGAGCTTCTATTGAGGATGAGATGGTATGGCAGCTATGTGAGAAGGAGATAGTGAGGGGTGCTGGACCATCAGGATATGCCACCACAATAATAGAGACCACCCAGTAGGTTGAGGGTGGTGGGCCATAAACTAACACTGGTATTTAGGTGCCCGAGTATGTTCCTTTTTGACCCATATATTATATTTTGTTATAATTTATTGCATTAAAGACAATACAAGGATTTTTCAATGGGGTGGGGGTAGTTATAAGTCTCGGTGAAGTATGGGTAACCAAGGTCTATATTTATTGTAATTTTTAAGTTTGAGGGGTTTTTCTTACCTGTGTTCTTTCCCTATGGTCATTTACTTTTTGTTAAACTGGCATGTTTAGGATGTATAACTAGTATTGGTAGCATATTGTATTGATATTTGTGATATATGTTAGTTTATACTAAAAAATAATACCCCTCTATAAGTAATTTTGATGACAACCATATTGGTCAGTAGTTGATAATGCTTGTTCTCATGAGATAGGGCTACTTGTAATAAAAAGCATGATTTGATAGTCTATATTGACAATGTATTTAGTTACAAGTATGTATGAGCTTTATTGTGTGGTTCTTATGTTGTTTTTCAATCTAGAACTTGCCCTATTACTCTGATTGAGACTGCAGTCTAGTTGTTAGGAAAGGATCATAGATTGTTGTTCATAATAATCCACTTAGCCTAAAATAACCGACCAAATGCAGTGTGTACCTCTTGATTCTAATGTTTGAGCCATACATGTAGCTTTTCTTTGTAGATACTTGAGTAACTAAACTATTTTGTCTATATAATCTTGAATTTGGCCCTGGTCCCTCATTGAATATTGTGCATCTTGACTCAGGCAAAAAGACTAAGTTGAGGGTGACTACCAAAAGTGACCCTGGTTCATAGGTTAGATAACGTGCACCTCAACTCAGGCCAAAAAACCTAAGTTGAGGGTGGTTGTTGCAAAAGAAACCACAACAAAATAGAGAGGAAAGCGTAGTAATACAATAAAAAAGGGAAAAATGTGCAATGGGTGAGGAAAATAAATATATGCCAAAAATGTGAGCCGAAAAGAAAAAGAGTTGGGATAAATAAAAGGCAATGAACTAAAAAGTAGAAAATTGCACCAGAAAGTATTTGAAATAGGAAAAGGGGATCAATGAGTAAAATGTCAAGTATTAGGAAGGCAAAGTGTGAAATAACGTAATGTTAAGGAGGGAAATTAGTCACTAATTTCCAAAAATAATATCATACCAAGCCCCCAAAATCTACGTTACAAGCTAAGAAAGTCCTATAGCGGTGTAAGTCCGACGAGTCGAATGTCATGGTCATGTATATAGGGGCAATCCTATGGAATTATACATAATGTTTGAATATTAGTTGTGAGTGTGAATGTTTATATTAGTCACTAGTATTGAATCTAAGTGTATTAGTTTGACAAAGAAACAAGACTTTTTTCCTATGCGGTCACTCATATTTCATTATTAACTGTGGACCATCTCGGTGATTGTGGCTTATGTACATTGCCTTGTTTGTCAAAGTTACTCTGTCATGTAATGATCCACTTAAGTTTGTTTGATAACTATCTTATTTATGCACTGATAATTTGATTTGGGTATCTGTGATTCACTGAGATATGATGTATGCCATGAGATTGAGGTCTATGTGTTGCTTTACTGCTTATGTTAGATTGAGTCCATTGCCTGAGGACAAGCAATAATTTTAAGTTGGGGTGTTGATGGGCCACCAAAATCCACCACTTTAGTGCTTTAAACTTGAAATTTTGTGCGTTCTCTAAGCGATGTTTATAGGTTTGATGTGTTTTTATTTTTGATTTTGCATGATTATAGGAGTCGGAGAGCTTTTGTGCTAATTTGGGCAAGTTGCAACTTTTTGAGGTTTTATAAGACCATCTGCGGTCCGTGATTCAGTCCACGAGACATAGATGGGTTTCGTAAGTTTGATCCAGTGAAGGGCCAGTTTTCTAAAGTTGAAACTATATGTTACCAAGATGGGTCGTGGTTCATTTGATGGGTTAGATTTGTTTATGATTTGAGGCCCATGGATTTTGCTCAATTGTTGAATGTTAACAGGACGGAAGAACTTATAGTCATTAAGTCATTCTATGGTCCGTAAGAAGTAGTTTATATGATGAAGGCAAATTTTGAGAATGCAACTTACCAAGTCAGTCCACTGGCTGTAATTGCATCTATGACCCATAAATATGTTCGTGAAAAGCTCCAATTTCAGTTTTCCTAATTTGTTCAGGAATTGGATGTCTTGTATTATAAATAGGATTTTAGGTATTTTTAGACATACAGAACTCTAGAATTCATATTATTACATTGTTTTAGCGTGTTCTTGGAGATTTCATGTGGATAACTTTTGATCTTACCTTTGGGTTATAATATTGTGATTTACATGAAGATTTCAAATTTCGTGTTCTTCAATTCTCCATTGTAAATGTTTAATTATGCAAATTCATAATATGATTCTTTCATCTACAATGAACATGAGTAGCTAAATTAATAACTAGAGATGTGGGAACTATAAAGAACTAACAAAGTAAAAATCTAATATTTTGTAATCCTAGGAAAATGTGTGTGCATGTAATATTTATCTCTTTGCTTTGATTGCTTTTTAATTGTTGCAAACATTAGAAGTCACCTTATTCTTACTTGCCAGACCAAGGAAGTAATCAATGGGAAAAGGGATAAATAACAAGATCCGATATGAGCATACTCATCTAATCAACCTGAACGGACCAAGGGATGGTTGTACTGGCACAAGGTAAGGGTTAGTAATGCGACACATGTAGACGGGCCATGTTGCGTGGTAAAATTTGCCTAGTTTCCTAATGTGTTGTCAAAATACAGAACATTTGATGTATAAAACTTGAAATTTTATGTGTTCTCAAGGTGATGTTAGTAGATTTGATGTGTTTTTATATTTGTTTTGCAGCATTACAGAGTTGGCATGATTTTTTGGCTAAGTGTGCAAAAGTTGCAGAAATTGCTGAAATACGAGACCCTTTACGGGCCGTCAAAAATTCCACGGGCTGTAGAGTTGGTTTTATACAAAAATCTGGTAAAGGATAATTTCTTGAATTTGAGTCTACGAACATGCAGACAAGTCGTAAAAGTTTCTACGAATTGTAGACTTGGTGTCGTGCCTTGAGGATTAGAAAGTAGGGAGTTGTTGAAAAGTCATCAGACAAAACCTTTTACGGGTTGTAGAACTTTAAACGGCCCATAGATGGGTCTCATAGAAGTCATCCCCAAATTTGCTAAAAGAATCCACGAAGCCCCGACTATGGGCCGTAAAACTTTATATGACTTGTAGAAGTGATCGTAGAGCTTGCCGACCCAGTTCTCCTATTTTATTTTGGTTTTATATTTTAAATACTATAAATAGGGTTTTTAAGTTATTTTTTGTATAGAACAGTATAAAACTTAAGAGAAACATTGTGAAACATATTTTTGTGTGCTTAATTCAATCTTGTGATTCTTGGTGAAGAGCTTGGATTTATTGTTCTTAATTCTATTATGTAAGTGCTCAATTATGTTATTCGAAATCATGTTGTATCTACACTAATAATGAGTAGCTAAATCCATAACTAGGCTTATGGGAACAATAAATAACTAACAAGGTAAAATAGGATAATTCATAATTCTTGAAAAATGTGTATGCATGTATAATTAATTCTCTTCAGTTTGAATTCTTTTTAACAATGACCAATGTTAGAACCCGCCTAGTGTTACTAACTGGATCAAAGTAGTAATGAATAGGAAAAGAGATTAATTAACAAGATTTAATTAATGTTTCTCATCTAATCAACCAAACTGGATCAAGGGGACGTTGTACTGGAACAATAGATAAGGGTTAGTAATGTCACACTACTGGGATGGATCAAATCACGTAGTGAAATTTGCCTCTCACCTGTATTAAAGGGTTTGATAAACTTATCATTCTGCATGCTATACACTAAAAAAGAATTCGATTATCTGGTAATACCAAGATAGGGAATCATGGGGAGCACAATACCCTAGTTACTCTTATTCTTATTTCTCACTTGTCTTTGTTTAGGACTACTTTTAATAGTTTTTACAAACCCCCCTCCCTTTGAGGAGATAAGTAGGTTAATCCACCTGAATTTCTTGAAATTCTTCTAAGTCTACCCTATTCCCTATGGGATCGACCCTAACATTGCGTAGGTTATATATCTTGACAACGACCGTTTTAGCCTTTAAAAGGGAGGTGTAGCTTGGACTACATCATTGTCATACCAAGGAATTAGGTGGAACATAACTTACTAATTTTGTATGATACACACTAAAAAAGGTTACAATTATTAGGTTATACTGCGTTAGCAATTCATAAGGAACACAATACCCTAGTTATGCCTCTCAGTGAATTAATACTTGCATTGACTATGATATTAGTTTAGGTTTAAATTATTGCTTTTACATTTGAAACCCCTTCTTGAAGTAAGTCCATTAATTCATTTTAATTGCTTTAGTTACTCTAACTATAGACTATATTCCTCATGCAATTGACCCTAACCATCATTAGGTTCTATATTTGAACAACAACCACTTATAACTTAATTGGGAGGTGTAATTTCGGTGTGATAAGATCTACTAGCCTACCCTACAAGGGCTCCTATGGTGGCACATAGTTAATGGGACAAAGGGTTACTTCTAGGGTTCCCTTACTAAACCCCCCTGCGATGCCTCATTCAGTGCTAAGCCACCTCCACAGAATCTTTAAAATATATACTTAGTCAGTTTATAACGCTTTAGAATCATAAGTGGCAAGTCTTAGGAGTAGCTCGAACTTAAGGAACCACAAAGTGAGTATTGCCCTTTCATCTTGGGGACTTTCTTAAACATCTTTAGGGCAATTGTCAACATGGTTATATCTTTGACAAACCATCTCTTTAAAACTTTTCTTTAATGACCTAATCATCATCATATATCACGTAAAATTCACTTGGATCTTACTGGGCTAATTTCTTAAGTTGAAACTTTCATAAATCATGAAATCATGCATAATAAAGGAAAAACATGTTTATTCAAAATAGGGTAAAACAACTCACTCTTCAAAACTTAGAACCACATCACTAGGGTCATCATCATTAACTTGAAAACATGTAAATACTTAATAAAACATCACAGGATATGACTGAGATCATTTAATAACATAAAATATTGTGAAATCATCATTAGTATGCATGGTAACTTGAAAGAACTTAAAGAAAAGGTAAAAAGATATTAGGTAGCACTTTTTTAGGTGAAACGAGACTGATAAATCAAACTCACATACCTTGATAAGCTTTAGGAGGAAGGAATTTGCTGTTGGTGAAAGAACCTCTTGAAACCCTAGCCTCCTTAGCTTGTTCTTATTCTCTTGGGAGTATTTCTTGCCTTAGATATTTTTACAAATTGAAGAATGAAAGAAAGGATAAGGGTTATAGGGCTTTAAGATCTGATTTAGGCCTAAAATATCACTAAAATGACATAGCTTAGGATTAGAATTAGCGGAAATAACAAAATTGTCCTTCATTAAAAGCTATCGGATCTCGTTTACATAATCCTGATCACGGGCCATGGTTTGAACCATAGACCATAGTCCTGGTTGCCTTATTCTCCTTTTCCAATCTTTAGAAACGTTTTTGTCAACCCAAACCATGCGATACCTACTTACAGGCTATCCTCTGACTTACGGGTCATGGTTGGACTCGTAAAGTCCTTCCACATTTAGCTAAATTTCCATTTCTTGGGGCCTTTTTCTATGAAGACAAACTACAGGCCATGGGATGGTCTACGGACCATCCTATTAATCATAGGCCACCTTCTAGAAACTCAAAATTTGCTTCATATCTAGTACCCCCAACTACGATCCTTCCTACGAGTTGTGCATTGACTTATGGGCCATCATTGGCTTCGTGGGTTACCCAACACTTGAAAACATTTTTCCTTTCCTGAAGTTCATATTCACTAGCCAAACCTATCACTCTTGGTTCTATCTATGGGCCATGGACTTGACCTCGTAAATTGACTCTGATCATTTTTTAGCCCAACTTTTCTACACTTCTAGGCTTCTACACTAAGGGTCATTACAATATGTCCCCCTTGGGAACATTCATCCTCGAATGTATATAAAGACAAGCTCTAAGGAGTTAATCATTAGCTAAAAACCCAGTATGTATGCATACAAAAATACAAGTTAAACATCATTTCATGACATTTTCAAAACCCACATTTAAAACATGTCTAAAAATAGTCCATAAACATAAAAATGAGCATATGCATCACATAAAACTAAAATGCGAGGAATTTGAGGTTTTTAGGGAAGAATATCTTAATACCTTAGGCTTGAGTAGAATAGAATAGATACGGTAATGCATCATCATATCCTCTTCCGCTTCCCACATGGAAACTTCAACTTGATGATTTCTACAAAGTGCAACTCCTTGTTCCTTAGCCTTTTCACTTACGGGTCTAGAATGTCAATCAGGACTTCCTTATAAATCAAGTTCTCTTCAATGTTCTCATCTTCTAAAGGAACTATGGAGCTTATATCACCCATGAATTTTTTCAACATCGATACATTAAAAACTAGATGGATTAGATGCATTTCATTAGGTAGATCCAACTCATATGTCACTTTTTCCACTTTTCTCACCACTTTGTAAGGCCCTTCATATCTAGGGATCGATTTCCCCTTTTTACCAAATTAGATCATACCCTTCATAGGAGATACTTTCAAATAGACCCAATCACTGATTTGATACTCAAAATCCCTACTCCTTACATTGGAGTAGGACTTTTACCTGCTTTGGGCTATTTGAAACTTTCCCCTTATTATTTTAATTTTCTCCATAGCATTAATGACTAGGTCTAGTCCTAGCAATGCCACTTCACCAACTTTGAACCACCCAATGAGTGATCTATATTATCTACCATACAAGGCATCAAACGATGTTATCTCAATACTTGTATGATAACTATTGTTGTAGGCAAACTTAATAAGAGGTAAATGCCCAACCCACAACCCAAATCCCTTTGAATTCCAACACATAAGCTCTCAATATATCTTCTAAAGTGCAAATAGTCCTCTCAGCTTGTTCATCGGTTTGGGGATGAAAGACGGTACTCAACTTAAAATTATTACCAAGTCCCTTTTTTGAAAGATTTCCATATATGAGAGGTAAATTGGACATCACGATCTGATATGATGGACAATAAAATACCATGCAAACTCACCAATTCTCGGATATACAAATGAGCATAATCTTCAGAACTAAGTGTTGTTTTGATCGGTAAGAAGTAAGCCTACTTGCTCATATGATCCACTATCACTCATATGGAGTAAAAATATTTTTAGTCTTTAGCAACCCTACTATGAAGTTCAGATTGACTTCCTCCCACTTCCAAGTAGAAATATCAATATCTTGGGATAGGCCACCTAACCTTTGATGTTCTTCTTTTACTTGTTGGCAATTAGCACATTCGGATATAAATAAGGCAATGTCCTTCTATTTTCCATTCCACCAATAGATCTCCCTCAAGTTGCTATACACTTCCGTAGTGTCGGGATGAATCGAATAATAAGAGCTATGACCCTCTTGCAGTATTAACATCCTCGATTCACTATCATTGGGTACATACGAGCTTCCTTGATATTAGAGTACACTATCTCCCCTATGTGAGAAAACTTATATTTTTCCTTCTTTCACTGAGGCTTTCAATTTAACTAAGGCGGGATCAAGGTCTTGCATATACATAACATCCTCACTCGAGGAAGACTTAGACCCATGAAGCACTATTGCACCACCACTTTAAGATTCATTAAACTTTACCTTCAATCTAGCCAACCTATGGACCTCTTTGGCCAACTCCCTGTTTCTATCATCGTCGATTTGAGACACGCTACCCATAAAGGCTCTACTAAGGGCATTGGTTACCACATTGGCTTTACTCAAGTGATATTTTACACTTATGTCATAGTATTTGAGAAACTCTAATCACCTCCATTGCCTTAAGTTGAGGTCCTTTTGGGTGAACACATGTTGGAGGCTCTTTGTCACGACTTGAACCTAGGGCCTAGTTATGACACGAAGAATGTGACACCCAAAGGCATCCCATCCAAGTTTTGTGTTCATATCATAAGCATTCATAAGGTAAAATAAGCATACAAAAGAGATTAAGCAAGTAGAATTGTATATATGCAAGAGTATGAAAATACATTGTATCCATTTTTCCAATTCATGGCTCTACATCATAGATCTTGGCGGAGTCTAGCACATAGCTCATTAGCGCACCATCAAGATATATATCAAAATTAAATGACAAAGTCTCAACATAAAATAAATAGAGTGCATCATAAGGACTTGTTCCCGAAGCATGGGAACTCACCAATAAGTCTTCAAGCTTAGGAATCCGAATGCTAGCCTCAATATGGAAGAATCTTCTCGTCATCCGACCTAACATGGTTAGATTATATAGGTAAAGAAGTATGAATTAGTACATAGAATGTACTAAGTATGTATGTATACCGTGAATCAAAGAACATTACAATAATATCAATATGCATAAATTATAACCAACGGGAGAGGGACATAATATGCATGAGCATTCAATTTAAAAATCATGAGAAGAAGCATCATAAATCAATTGTTAGACTAAACATACATATGTGGGAATAATACTATAACCGACATATAAGACCATGTGGACTATTACATGGAATTTTGATGTTCACTCTACATCAAGCTAAGAGGAGTATATATGTATGTATGTATATATAGCTTTCAACATATTTCATACTTTATTAAAATCATACTTTCATAACTTTCAAAATAATCATCATAGTCTTTCATGAACATCATGTCATAAGAATAGTCCATCTACTTGCTTTCATCATAATGTGGGTAGACATTCCCACCTTAATATAATAAGCAATAGTAAGGTATTCATCACCCTCTTTATCTTAGCATTATCATTGCTTTAATCACATCATCATTATCATAATATCATCATTTAAAATATGCTCTTCATACTTGAAGTTATAATCATAGCAATCCATAGCTTTGTCATAAGAGACCAGGGCTAAGTGTGGATTTATGGACATTAGAGTCAAAATCATGCAATTGAGTAGGATTCATAGAGAAAATATGTAATTTAAACCAAATTAAATCATTAACTATGGAGCCCACATTAAATCATTCAACCCTAATCATGCATACTTTGGAATCACATACTTTTGCTTGAAAATAATTTACATCATAAAATTCATTATAATTCATGCTTAATTAATCATACTCATTATATAGGAATCGTAATCCATGCATTAGGAATCATAGCTTAAAAGCCCATAAGAATTCATCATGAAATTTTGATAAAAGAATTTTGCATTGGGATCCATGGATGAAATTAATCCATGAATGAAGCCCTATATATATCAAGTAGAATCCTTATAATTTTAAAGGAAAATCTAGAAAAGTTTTTGTCAATCTTCAAGCTTTAACTTCAATGGAACCCTTGACTTAGAGAGGGAATTATTGGGGACCCTTGAGAAAAATTTTGGAATTAAAAGCTTTGAATGAGTTAGAAGTAGGACTTTATAGAGGTTAGGGCGGTTAGTGTAGTTATGGTAGCCAAAACAATCTAGTTTAGGACTTAGATGGATCAAAAAAGCCAAAAACATCTTTCATTAAAAACTACCAGAGTTGTTCATGAAACCCTTTCTACGGGCCATGAACCAACTTATGGCTCATATCTCACCATATGGGTCAGGGTGTCACAAACGTTGAGCTACCAGAATTGCAACTTCTGACTCACTAACATATAGCACGACTCGTAGATAAAATTACGGACTATAGAACCTTTATAGGAAGAGCCCAGATATAGACAAATTTTAGTTTCTCAGGGCCTCCACCAATAGGACATACTTACTGGCCGTGGGAATATATACGGGCTCATTTGATTATTCGTAAGTTGACTTCCATAAATTCTTAAATTTTCCATTTTCACTAAGCACTTCCCACGTTATCACTTACGACCCATGGATTCTTTTATGGGCCTAAACTAGCTCGTAAGTCCTGACCATCAATAAATTTTCTATGCTTCAGGTTTTCAGACTTAAAAACATAAGGGGTCTTACATTATCTCCCCCTTAGGATTATTCATCCTCGAATGAGACAGAATTACGCTTGAATGGAGTAGAAACTCTGTCATCATCATAGCATATATGCAAAAATACAACTTAATCATCAATATTCATAAAATCATCAAACTTATGCATCAAATAACATTCAAAAATAGTTTTATGATCATGCATGAATGCAACTTAACTAGAAATACACATTCGTGAGAACTGTGAAAGAATGGATCGTATTAAATACCTTAGGCTTGAGTAGAATGAAAAAGGTATGTGTATTGTTTCATCATATTCGCTTCAGCCTCCCAAGTGGCACTTTCAACTTATTGATTTCTCCACAACACCTTGACAGATGCAACCTCATTATTCCTCAATTTCTTTACTTGCCAGTCCAAGATCTCAATCAGTACTTCTTCATAAGTCAAATCTTTCTCAATAGTCACATCTTCCAATGGAATGATAGAATTAGGATCACCCAAGCATTTCTTTAGTATGGAAACATGAAACACCGGATGTACCATAGCTAATTCCATTGGTAAATCCAATTATAGGCTACCTTTCCAACTTTTTTCACTATTTCATAAGGTCCCACATACCTAAGACTCAATTTGCCTTTTTTGCCAAAATGCATTACTCCTTTCATTGAGGAAACCTTCAAATACATCCAATCACCTTCACTAAACTCATTCTTTTCTCCTAACATTGGCATATGATTTTTGATGGCTTTGGGCTGTCTTCAACCTTTCCCTCATGACTTTCACCTTCTCCATACATCAAGCACCAAGTCTGGTCTAACTAAGGACATCTCTCCAACTTCAAATCATCCCACCGATGATCTACATCATCTACCATACAATGCTTCGAATGGGGCCATAACAATAATTGAGTGAAACCTACTATTATAAGAAAATTAAATAAGAGGTAAGTGATTATCCCAACATCCTTTAAAATCAAGCACCCAAACCTTTAACATATCCTTAAAGATTTGTATTGTTCTTTCGACTTGTCCATCCATTTGAGGGTGAGATATGATGCTTAATTTCACCTTCATACCACGGCCCTTGCGGGATGACTTCCAAAAAATGAGAAATAAATTGCACATCTCTATTTGATATGATAGATAATTGTATTTCTTGCAATTTCACCAAGTCTTGAATATATACCTTAGCATAATCCTCAACACCATAAGAAGTTGTTAGCAGCAAAAAGTGGGGTGTTTTCGTTATTCTATCCACAACTACCCATATTGAGTCAAATTACTTTCTTGTCCTTGGAAACCCTATAATGAAATCTATATTCACTATCTCCCATTCCCAAGATGGTATCTCAATATCTTAAGTCAAACCACTGGGTCTTTGATGTTCCACCTTTACTTGTTGATAATTTGCACATTTCATCACACACCTTGCTATGTCTTTCTTCATGTCATTCCACTAATACACGTCTCTCAAATCTCTATACATTTTGGTGGATTCCAGATGAATAGAATACTTGGAACTACAAGCTTAATCAAGTCTGTTTTCCCTTAGTCCATTCATATTGGGTACATACAATCGCCCTTGATAACATAATATTCCATCTCCCCCTTGCGAGAAGACTTTTACCTTTTTATCAACCACCAACTTCTTCAACTCCACTAAGGTAGGATCTATGTCTTACTTTACTTTAAGTTTTTCCATTAAGATGATTCCACCTGATTAGGTTCTAACACACCACCATCACTTAAGTTAGCCAACCTTACACCCAAACAGGCCAAACAATGCAATTATTTGACCAATTCTTTATTTCAGCTTTGACATGTGTCATGCTTCCCATAGACACTCTGCTCAATGCATCAGGTACAACATTAGGTTTGTTGGTGTAATACATCATAGTCATGTCATAATCTTTGAAAAGTTCTAACCATCTTCTTTGTCTTAAGTTCAGATCCTTTTGGCTAAACACATATTGCAAAATTTTGTGGTCAGTGAATATATCAAAATGTACTCCATAGAGAGTGTCGGCAATCTTTAATGCAAACAAAATAACCAACAACTCAAGATCATGCATCAAATAGTTCTTCTTGTGCACTTTCAATTGCCTTGATGCATAGGCAATGACCTTTCTATGTTGCATCAACACAAAACCCAAGCCTATATGTGAGGCATCACAATACACAATAAAACTATCCAAACCTTTGGGTCATGTCAAAATATGAGCCAAAGTAAGACGATCCTTCAATATTTGAAAGCTCTTTTCATATTCATCAAACCATTGGAATGTTGCCTTCTTTTGGGTCAACTTTGTCAATAGAGAAGTAATGGAGGAAAATCCCTCAACAAACCTTCTATAGTATCCAGCCAATCCCAAAAAGCTTCTTATATTAGATGGAGACAATGGTCTAGGCCAATTCTTTACAACTTTTATCATTATTGGATCAACCCTAATACTATCACCATAATGTCGCCAAGAAAAACCACCTCTCTTAATCAAAATTTGTACTCACTAAACTTGACAAAGAGTTGTCTATCTTTTAATGTTTGTAACACCATCCTCAAATGATCCTCATACTTTTTCACATCTTATGAGTACACTAAATGTCATCTATAGACACCACCACAAACATATCCAAATATGGTTTGAAGATCCTATTCATCAAATTTATAAAAATAGCAGGAGCATTTGTTAGTCCTCATGACATACCCAAAAATTCAAAATGACCATACTGAGTTCTAAGTGTTATCTTGGGGATGTCATCTTCCTTCACCTTCAATTGGTGATATTAATATAGGGGATCAATCTTAGAAAAGTAGCTTGCACCTTGTTGTTGATCAAAGAGGTCATCGATCCTTGGAAGTGGTTACTTGTTTTTTATGGTTACTTTATTCAACTCTTTCGATAATTCACACGCATCCAAAGTGAACCATCCTTTTTCCTCACAAATAATACGAGAGCACCCCATGGTGACATAATAGGCCTTATGAATCCCTTATCGAGTAAATCCTTTAATTGTTCCTTCATTTTTTTCAATTATACTGGGGTCATTCGATATAGAGGGATAGAAATAAGTTGGGTGTTGGGCAAGAGATCTAAACCAATGTCGATTTCCCTTACAGGAGGAATACCGGGCAGATCATCAGAAAAGACATTAAGGAACTCATTTACAAAGAGGGCCAAATCAAGAGTAGGTATATGAGACTTAACATCCATGACTCGGACAACATGATATAGACAAGCTTTAGAGATTATTTTCATGGCTTTATATAGGAGACAAACTTCCCTTTGAACACATAATTTGTTCCCTTATTCTCTAAGATAGGCTAATTTGGGATTTGGAATGTAACTCTATGTACCTTACAACCAATAGAAGCATAGGATGAATGCAACCAATCCATACCAAGAATAACATCAAAATCGATCATATCAAGCTCAACTAGATCACATGGAAAGACTTTATATAAGATCGTCACAAGACTACTTTTATGGATTTTTTTCTTAGGATTGACTCACTAATAGGAGTATAAACTGTATAGGGTTCTAACAAGACTTCCAGAGATGCATCAAATTTTATGGCAACATAAGAAGTAACAAAAGTCGTATTGGCACCAGTGTCAAGCAAAGCATGTACATCATGATCAAAGACTTTTTACATACAAATAACTACATTGGGAGCCTCATCAACTTTTTGTCTAGCATATAAAGCATAGAATCAGTTACCACGTGGACCGCCACCTTGAGCTTGGGCACCATGTTGCACTTGCCCTTTTTGAACCACTTGACCTTAAGGATGCCTTTCCTTACCTTTATTAGTAACATTTGGACACTCAAAAATATTGTGTCCCATCTTTCCACAACCAAAGTGTGCACTCGAACCTCTCAAATATTCAACAGCACGGTTCCTCCCACACATGGGACATCTATGAGGAATAATACCACTTTTCATAATATCACCTTGAGCCTTAGGATTGACCCTTTTCTCTTTGTTAAACCTTTGAGGAGCACCTTTTGAAGACCCTTGACCTTGTTAGAATTGGCCACCATCAGACTTACCATAAGAGAACCCACTATCATGACAAGCTCTCTTAGACTCCCTTGACCTCATTTTTGCAACTTTTCACTCTCCACTTGTTCAGCATATTTCATGAGTTTAGATATATCCATTTTCTTGATGAGCATGGCAGCTTTGCACTCTATATTTACCAAGTCAGACATGTCCAAAGTGAATTTGTTCATACGGGCCCTAGAGTCGGCCACCAAGGATGGAGCAAATTTGGACAACTTAGTAAATTTGAGGGCATACTCCCTCACACTCATCCATCCTTGCTTTAACATCATGAATTCCATTACCTTAGCCTCCTTTAGCTCAAGAGGGAAGAAACAATCAAGAAAAGTGACCTTACACATCTCCCAATCTATTACACTTTCTTCAACTCTCTTGGACTTTCATTGAGTAAATCAAAACTTAGGCCACTCAATTTGGTTTATAAGCCGCTAGTTCGGCCTTCTCTTTGGAAAATACTCCCATAATCTCCACCACTTTTTACACCTCATCAATAAATTCTTCGGGATCCTCATCCACCTTTGAACCATGAAACTCTGGGGGATTCATCCTTGCAAAATCCCTTATCCTTGAAGCTGAAGTAGGAGTCTTTGGGGAAGCAATAACTTGAGCCAATATAGTAATCATGGCTCTGAACTTATCATTAGATACTTGGTCCTTTTGAGGGACTTAGGAAGCTTGAGGAGCTTGGTTTGCATTAGTATCATTTCCCCTTGGCAATGGAGCATGTTGTGGAGCCATTTCTTAAAATACCAAGCAACAAACATTAGGATACAAAAGCTTCAAAGGCAAGACATAGAGTTCAAAAGAAGTGAAGTTTTCCTAAAACATCTTATAGCCTCCTATTCATGGATTTGGCATAGTTCACACCAAAGAATAAGACTCTACCCGATGTGGCATGTTGGACTCCCTGGGATGCTTTCAAACCTTGTGATCTGGTACCATTTTCGTGAACCTAGACCTAGTCGCGACATGGTGAATGTGACACTTAAAGGCATCCCATCCAAGCCTCATGTTCATATCCTAAGCATTCATAAGGTAAAATAGGCATACATAAGATATTAACCAATCATAAATATATATAAGCAAGTATGAAAATATATTGTATCTATTTGTCCAATTCATGCCTCTACGTCATAGATCTAAGCGGGGTCTAGCACATAGCTCACTAGCTCACCTTCAAGATATATATCAAAAGTCTATGATAAAGTCTCAATATAAAAGAAACGAAAAGCATCATAAGGGATTCTCCCTGAAGCATGGGAACTCACCAATAAAGCTTCAACTTTAGGAATCCGAATGCTAGCATTAATGTGGAATAATCTCCTCATTATCTGTCTCTATATGGTTAGGTTATATAGGCAAAGAAGTATGCATTAACACAAAGAATGTACTAAGTATGTAGGTATTTATGAATCAAAGGACATTATAATAATATCAATATGCATAAATCATAAACAATGAAAGAGGGACACAATATGTATGAGCATGAAATTTAAAAATCATGAGAAGAAGCATCATAAATCCATTCTAAACCTTAGCATACATATGTGCAAATATGACCATAACCTACATATAAGATCATGTCAACTATTATATGGAATCTTGATGTTTACTCTACATCAAGCTAAGAGAAGTCTACTTTTCCAAGGTAAACTCATTCCTCACCCTATAGGCTCTATCTTAGCATGGTGAGAACCATCATTTGACTCCCACTCTTTAGCCTCTATCCTAGAATAGTGAGAACAATCATTTGAGCTAATTGGATCCAATAGCATTCCTTTAAGGCAAAAAACATGAATATCATTCCTATGGTGGGACATAGTTATAGGACATAAGTACTTCCATAAGGACCCTTGAGGATAGTCCCACTCACATAAGTCCACTCGGTTCTAATCATATTCTATAGAATATATAAATCATTACAATCATATTTTCATAGCTTTTAAAATAATTGTCTTTGTCTTTCATGAAACATCATGTCATAAGAATAGTCCATCTACTTACTTTCATAATAATGTGGATAGACATTCCCACCTTAATATCATCATCAACATTAGGGTATTCATCACCTCTTTATCTTAGCATCGTCATACTTTTCACCGTATCATCGTTGTCATAATATTATCATCCTGTAAAACATGCTCATCATGCTTGAAGTTATAATCATAGAAATCCATAGATTTGTTATAAGAGACTAGGGTAAGTGTTGATCTATGTACATTGAAGTCAAAATCATGCAATTGAATAGGATTCATAGAGAAAATATGCAACTAAAACCAAATTAAATCATTAACTATTTAACCCACATTAAATCATTGAGCCCTAATCATGCATACTTTGGAATCACATACTTTTGCTTGAAAATCTTATACATCATGAAATTGATTATAATTCATTCTTAATTGATTATAATCATCATATAGGAATCATAGCCCATGCATTAGAAATCATAACTTAAAAGCCCATACGAATTCATCATGAAATTTTGATAAAAGAAGGTTTTAGATTGGGCTTCGTGGATGAAACTAATCTATGAATGAAGCCCTACATACCTCAAGTAGAATCCTTAAAATTTGAGAGGAAAGTCTAGAAAAACTTTGGTCAATCTTTAAGTTTTAGCTTCAATGGAACCCTTAACTTAAAGAGGGAATTATTGAGAACCCTTGAGTGAAATTTGGGATTTAAAAGATTTGAATGAGTTAGGAATAGGACTTTATAGAAGTTAGGTCGGTTAGGATAACCAAAATGACATAATCTAGGACCTATATGGGTCAGAAAAGTCAAAAATACCCTTCATTAAAAACTGCCAGAGTTGTCCACAAAACCCCTTCTACAGGTCGAGAATCAACTTATGGCTCATATCTCACCTCATGTGTTAGGGTTTCACAAATGTTGAGCTACTATAATTGCAGTTTCCAATGCACTTACATGCAACATGGCTCATAGATAAAATTATGAGTCGTGGAACCCTTTGTAGGAAGTCCATAGACTTAGACAAATTTTTGTTTCTCAGAGCCTCCACCTATAGGACCTACTTATATGTTATGTGTAAACATATAGGCTCATCTAATAATTCGTAAGTTGACTTTCAAAAATCCTTAAATTTTTCATTTTCACTGGGCTCTTCCCACGATATCACCTATGACCTGTGGATTCTTTTACGGGTCATAAATTGGCTCGTAAGTTTTGACCATCAGTACATTTTCTGTGTTTTAGGTTTCCAAGTCTTAAAATATGAGGGGTGTTATATTATCTCCCTCTTGGGATCATTCATCCTTGAATAAGACAGAATTATGCTTGAATAGAGTAGAAACACAGTCATCATTGTAGCATATTTGCAAAAATACAACTTAATTATCATTTTCATAAAATCATCATACTTATGCATCAAATAACATTCAAAAAGTAGTTTTATGATCATGCATGCATGTAACTTAATTAGAAATATGCATTCGTGAGAATTTTGAAGGAATGGATCGTATTAAATACCTTAGACTTGAGTAGAATGAAAGAGGTATGAGTATCGTTTTATCATATCTGCTTCAGCCTCCCAAGTGACACTTTCAACTTCTTGATTTCCCCATAATACCTTGACAGATGCAACCTCTTTATTCCTCAATTTCTTTACTTGCCAGTCCAAGATCTCAATCGATACTTCTTCATAAGTCAAATCTTTCTCCATGGTCACATATTTTAATAGAACAATAGAATTAGAATCACCCAAGCATTTCCTTCGCATGGAAATATGAAACACCAGATGTACCATCGCTAATTCCATAGGCAAATGTAATTATAGGCTATCTTTCCAACTTTCTTCACTATTTCATAAGGTCCCACATACCTAAGACTCAATTTGCCTTTCTTGCCAAATTGCATTACTCCTTTCATTGGGGAAACCATCAAATATACCCAATTAGCTTCACTAAACTGTAATTCTCCCAGTTTCAGAGTTTTGCATATAATAAACACAACTTCCCTCATCATTCACTCTGAACTTAAGATCTTCACTCTCTACATCCACAACAGTTCGTCCGGTGGCTAAGAATGGCCTACCGAAGATAATTAGCATGCCTCACAATCTAAGATCACAAAATCAGTAAGAAGAATAAATTTTTCCATCTTCACCAGCACATCGTGTAAAATCCAAACTGTTGGGAAGGTAGAAAGTGAAGGGATCCAGACATTTGAAAAGCCTTAAGTAGGTCGGTGAGCCATGGATTTCGGTGATGCTGAACGGATCGATCAACCATGAGCTATTGCATTATTATCGGTAAAGGGGTGTCTAATCCCAATTCCTCAAATATGGCTAGGGACATAAGGTTTATACTTGCTCCCAAGTCACATAGTGACTTACTAAACTTTTTGGCTCCAATGGTGCATGGAATAGTGAAAGCACCTGGGTCATCTTTCTTCAGTACGAACTTTTGTGTTAAAATTGCACTATAATTATGAGACACTTCAGTTGTCTCACACTCAAGAGTTTTATTCTTTATGACCAACTCTTTTACGAATCTAGCATAACCTGGTATTTCGATCAATGGTTACACAAGTGGAACATTTATCGACATTGATTTGAACATAGAGAGAAATTTTCAAAACTTTGTATCCTTCTCTTTCTTCTTCAATCTCTGAGGAAAATAAGGATTAACCTGACTTGAGGTGTTTTCAACCTCACAGCTGGTTTTTGAATTTTTGGGGAATACTTTCTTGACATTCACAACATCATCCCCACTCTTCTCATATTTGTCACTCTCGGGATTGCCAAGAGCATCAACATCTTTAACTTGAGCTTCAAACTCATCAACTTCAATAGTAACTGCACCTTTTTTTTCTCCCACTTTATTCGGTTCATCTTCAACAACATGTGATGGCTTTGTACCTTCTACTACTTTCCCACTACTAGTAGTATTGGCTAAGCATTGTTAATCATTTCCCTAAGGATTGGCCACCGTGTCACTAGGCACACCTCCTTTTGGACACTGATTTAGATGAGTCAATATGTTCCCTAGCTGAGTTTCTAGATGCTTAACAGACGTCAAATATGACTTCATGATTTGATTCAACTTAGAAAAGTAAAACTTTATCTTTTTTAAGACTTTATCAGAGGTTTCCACCTTGCTCAAGATTTGGGTAAACATATCTTCAGTCCATAGATTCTTTTGATTCACCATGGGGCCAACAACTTTCACCCATCCTATCATGAGGTGAAATATACCTATCTCCATCATGGTTCCTTTGACCCCCAACTTGAGGTTGGTCAGCCAATGCACGATCTTGCAATCCGGTGTTGTTCCAACCTTGATTTCTAGGTGGCCTTTTGCAAAGTCGGGAGAGAACCCACCATTTGGTTCCCATATAGTGTATCTCCTCATTGTAACCACCTTCAAATAGTGCACCATCAAACATCACATCTCCAACACCTCCCACAACATTCACATTTTACAATTTCCTCCTATGACATGCTTAGTCAAAAGATCAATCTAGGTTAACATTTTAACCATGTTCTCATCCCTTTGTTAATCCTTAGCGAGCTGCTCCTTGGATGGACCCCTCTAGGCTGCTGCTACTTTTACCGATACTTATGCACACTCAATGATATGCCAATTTACTTTAGTGATGGAGAATTCCATCACTAAAAGTTACAACATTCAAACATGAAGGTCAGTCAAATAAGGTGGTTAATGTGACAACTAGGTGCATCGTCAATTTCACTTAGGCGGTCAAAATGATCATCGCCAAAGGTGACTGGCATGACCATTCATCCATTTACTCAAAATTCAATAATTTCACAACAAAAACATAGATGAGAGACGTACACTAACCCACTACCAACACTGATGCATGCTTATCTATTGATTATCACAATCACATGGTTTCCATGGCTATAAACTCAATCAAGGGACAACTTACCCTTAAGAATGATGTCACTCAATCTATCATTGGGAAACTTCACTTTACTCAAAGGAGTTTAAGGGTTACTCCGACTTCACCCATAGCCCATAGAACAAACAATTCAAACAAGCATTTTCATGATCATGGTACTATCTCAAGTCAAAGCATTCAAGCAAGGTGACAACTATGAAAATGAAACAATACCCACAAAAATTCCATAATTAGAAACAAATTATTCATCCTTAAACCTATCCCAAATCATAGGCACCCCCAAATTCAATATATTTAAGGGGAATCAAAACCTAATCACTGATACATGCAATACAGGGTTTTAGCATCACCTTAAAGGTCTACCCACATAATTACAATAAGATTTCAAGCAACTAAGCATGATTAACATATTCACAAACTCTAATCAACCTTTTTTATCAATGTAATTCTTCTAAAAGAACTAAAACAAGGATAAAAAATATACCTCTTCAATGGTAAGACAAAATAAGAATCTTTAAAGATGCCTTGATGAATATCCTCAAGTTTTTTATGAAACTTTTCAAGGAAAAAGCTAAAAGGGAGTGTTGGCATGTGGAAGGAGAAAAAAGTTGGGAAGGTAGAAAGTGAAGGGATCCAGACATTTGAAAAGCCTTAAGTAGGTCGGTGAGCCATGGATTTCGGTGATGCTGAACGACACAGTCTAATACATTCAACACTATGCAAAGTGTGCTAGGGGTTGCCTTTTTTAATAGTATACATACCTTTTTTTTAGCTTTGAAAGGCAGTGAGATTGACCATCGCACATTATTTTGGGTGATTCACTGAGTTGACACTGAGTCAGTAGAATTTGACAGTACATCAGGAGTCACTAAGTGACTCAAAAGGTAATCAATCTAATGTTACCTTTTTGGCTCGATGATACGCAGGGTGATTCCCTTGATCACTCACTCAGCTCTCCACTCCAATTTTTCTTTTTTTTTAACCCTGAACAAATCAACACCCATTATTTGAGACTAAGAACAACAACTATTCACCTTGGGTTGCCTCCGAAGCAGCACCTTGTTAACATCGTGGCACGACATAGTTTCTCTTCTTCATCAAGTCACCTCTAACTGGTTTATCACTACTTCCTTATCATTAACTCTGAACTTAAGATCTCTACTCTTTACATATATAACAACTCTTTCGGTGGCTAAGAATGGCCAACCTAAGATAGTTGGCACATTGTATCCACCTCACAATCTAATATCATAAAATCAGCAGGAATAATGAACTTGTCTACCTTCACCAACATATCATGTAAAATCCTAATTGGTTGTTTGATAGACCGATCAATCACGAGTAGCTGCATTGTTGTCGGTGAAAGGGTTTCCAACCCTAATTCTTCAAATATGGCTAGGGGAATAAGGTATATATGCGCTCTCAAGTTACATAGTGCCTTACTAAACTTTGAATCTCCAATGGTGCATGGAATAGTGAATGCACCTGGGTCATCTTTCTTCACTACCAACTTTTGTGACAAGATTGCACTACAATTATAAGGCACTTCGATTGTCTCACACTCAAGAGTTTGCTTCTTTGTGACCAACTCCTTCATAAATATAGCATAATTTGGCATCTTAATCAATGCTTCTACAAGTGGAACTTTTATCATCAATGAGTTAAACATAGAGAAGAACTTTTTATACTTCGTATCCTCCTTTTTCTTCTTCAGTCTCTGAGGGAAAAGATGATAAATTTGACTTAAGGTATTTTCAACCTCACAGCTGGACTTGAATTAACATTCACAATATCGTCCCCACTCTTTTTGCTTGGTACTCTCATGATTTCCAAGAGCATCACCACCTTCTTCATTAAATACACACTCTTCACCTTCAATAGTTACTGCACCCTTGGTTTCTTCCACTTCATTCAAGCCTTCTTTAATAACAAGCGATTACTTTGTGCCTTCTACCAGTTTCCCACTATGAGTAGTATCGGCTAAACATTGTTGATCATTTTTCTTGGGATTGGCCACCATGTCACTAGGCAAACCTCCTTTAGGATGCTAATTTACATGAGCTGATATATTTCTGAGCTGAGTTTCTAATTGCTTAATAGACATTGAATGTGACATCACTATTCGACTCAACTGAGAAAAGTTAGATTTTATCTCCTTCAAGACTTTATCGGAGGCTTCCACCTTGCTCAAGATTCGAGTTAGCATATCTTTAGTTCGAAGATTCTCTTGATTCACCACAAGGTCAGAAGCGTTCACCCTATCATGAGGTGGAATATACCTATCTCCCATCCCATCATGGTTTCTCCACCCCCAACCTGAAGTTGGTCAGGCCATGCACGATCTTGCCATCTAGTGTTGTTATTCCAACCTTGATTTTGTGGTGCCCTTGGAAAAGCTGATTGAGAACCCACCATTTGGTTTCCCATATGATTTACCTCCTTATTATAACCACCTTCAAATGGTGCACCATCAAACATAACACCACTAGCAGCACCCACAACATTCATACTATTACGATGTCCTCCCATTACATGCTTAGTCAAGAGGTCAAGCTGAGTTAACATCTTTATCATGTTCTCATCCCTCTCTTGATCTTTAGCAAGATGCTTATTTGATGGACACCTGTGCCCTATAGGTACCATGTCATCTCTTGTGTACCATGCTTGGTTAATTTTTGTCATGCCATCTGTAAGGACTCGGACTTTGTATGACTTTAGTGGAGCTTGGAAATTTGATTCCAAAAAGTTTTTGACCAAGGTGACACTTCAGGGAGACCTCTATGACACGTGTGAAGGTATACGGACCATGTAGATGTGCCTTAAAGTGGAACTTAGCCTTGTCTATAGAGTATTGGCTTTAATATGGAGTTTAAGACAAGGCATGCCACACATGAACCCCACATGGTCTATGTGGTGTGCCGTGTGAAGGGCTTTGGCCTTGATGATCCATATTTTGGCCAAGTAATTTCACACATGGACCCTCTCATGAATAATATAACCTTTCACGGTCTGTGAGGCCTTCCGTGTAGGCATCAAAGTGAAAATTTTATAAGTATTAGATCACCATCTCGGAACTTTGTCATTGAAATATTTCCTAAGTGGAGCTTCATAGAGGAGGCACATGGATCATATACCTTGGTACGGGCAGTGAAACCCTCCGTATGGATGATGACATGTAATTTTTCTAAGTATGGAATTATCATCTCTGACCTTCGTCAGGGAGAATTTTCTAAGTGTTGGAACACAAAGGAGTATACGGTCCGTATTCCCTCCCAAGGGACCCCTGGCAACATTTTTTCTACTCACTTTATTAATTGTGTTTCATAATTATGGTTTCTCTTGACGGTCTTTTGAGACTTTCTATGCTATCTAAAGACATTCAAATGACCTAAACTTTATTTTTCTCATTCCAATTCACTCTTACACTTAGAATGATTTCAACTCACTCTTTTAGAACTCCACTCAACGACTAGTGGAGAATTAGGTTGGGATTCAAGGAAAGACTTCAATCTTCATCAAATTCTTCTTACTTCTTCTTGGTGAACTGAGGTATGTGGGACTAATTCTTGGTCCCTTTCAACTAAGAAGACCCAAACTCTTTTCAATTGATTTTCTTGAAATTTAGCTTACTTTAATTATGAGTTTTTAAGATTATGGTTTATTAAATTCAATTGAAGTATGGGCTATGTTTTATTGATGAATTTAAAGTGATTTAAACCCTAATATGTTGAATTGTATTGAAGTTATGAAGATATGAATGTGCATGTCCCAATTATGTTTATGTATATGATTTTGATAAGATTATGGTTATGACAAGAATGTGATCACATAAATGTCTATAATTATGGCTCTTTGAGCAATTATGGGTGTTTACACCACTATGTTTATGGAGCACCGATTGAGGTTAGAGATAAGGTGGGCTATTCCCAAGGTTCTATACTCCTTTCTCAAGAAGGTGCTCAAAGGAGCTATTCCTATGAATGGAAGTATGACATGAAGTATGTTTTGGCTTTTTAGCCTAAGTATGCATGATTATGAAATGTGATTTGGTCTTTTAAGCCTAAGTATACATTATTATGATTTGATAAGACTTATGCCTCTTTTACAAGCACATATATGTATATGTATTCTTGTGGGATGATAACCGAGCACCGATAAGATTGAAGGCAAAGTAGGATATCCCGAAGGGTCCATACTCCTTTCACTTGAACTATGTGCCTAACATAGGTATGTTTATGGACCTTTGTGGATAATGAATGAATATAGATCTACCTTTGGCAAGTAGGTCACCTCTTTATCCATTGTGGGGTAGACAAAGGAGTTCCAAGTTATAGCTCACTTGGTCTTATGTCGGTTAAGGTCCCATCCCCTTATATGCAAAGTATTTTCATATTCATGCATTATGTAACTCATGGCATATTGATATAATGTTACTTCTTATATACTTCTTTCTATATATATGTGCCCTTGTCATCTAACAATTAATTCAAGTTTGATAAGTCATATACATGCTTCAAACGTACTAATACATACTTTTTCCTACATTATCTAACCATGTACGGATCGGAGATCACCTTCATCCACAGTACGACGGCTAAATTGGATCTTGAGATACTTATTGTGGGGAGTTCTATCTTTCAAGGACAACCCACTATTCCTCTACTATAATGTTCTATTTATCTTATTTACTTTGAGAGTGAGCCCAGGACATATCTCGGGCCCTGTCCTATCTTATGACTAGAGATATTGTTGGGCATCTTATAGACTCTTGTATGTTTATATGCTAAGTGTTGTATTCGGAGATTATGATTATGGTTGTGGTGTCTATTGGATATCATTTTATGGATTGATGATGAGTATTATGATATGCTTACATGTTATGATGTGAAAGATCCTAAGTCTCGTATTGCCCCCATAGAGTGAGTCATACTTACCCGCCCTTTAGTCTTTATATGTTATGTGAATTCATGTTAATCCCTATCCCTATGATGTCCCCATAGCGTGAGTCCTACTTCCCGCCCCTTAGAACTATGTGTTTACTATTTCATAAATGCTTCCAAATCGATGATATGTGAATAGATGCTATGAGGCTTGATTGGGAACTTTTGGTTTTCCATAGCCATGTCACCCCTAGACCCTAATTCCGGGTCATGACACCATCTAAGAGGCCACAAGCTTCATCAGTCCTCCTTTCACCAGCTGGGCAGCTACCTTTTTGTTGACCGCATCGAGACTTACATAGAAGTACGCAAAAACATATGGTCCGAAACTCCATGGTTGGGGCATTGAAGTAAGATTTTTGGAAATCGAAGCCATGTTTCATGCAATGGCTCACCTTCAATCTTGTTGAAGTTCTCAATACTTCTTCTCAACTTATCATCTTCAAGGGAGAGAAAAGTCTTTAGAAAAATGCATTTTTCAACTCTTCCCATGAAGTTATAGAATCATGAGGTAGGACAGTAGCCACCTCACCACCTCTCTAGTGCTGGAAAACAAAAACAACCTCAGTCGAATGGCTTCTTAGCTCACTCCCCTAAAATTGAATGGGAGACATACATCAATAAAGTTTCTAAGGTGTTCATGAGGATCCTCGTGGTCAAGTCCTCCGAACAATCCCTTTAGCTGGAGGAGTTGCAACATCATGCTTGTTACATGAAAATTAACTCCGCCAGCCAATGGCGTCACGCCCTAGGAGGGTAACCTAGATGTAACTAGCACTCGGAGACTATTGCTAATCCCCAAGCGAACCACTTAATCTTATTGCATTTGTTCAATCAACTCATAAGCAGATAATTTGATAAAATAATAAACTATCAGTAGGCTATCACAATCACTGTCATAGAATAATACAAAGAAGTATCTCAGTAGAAAAGAAATGGGAAATAAACAATCCTGACACTAACCATCAACTATCTATGT
This sequence comes from Solanum virginianum, assembly GCA_000787875.1. NCBI lineage: Eukaryota > Viridiplantae > Streptophyta > Magnoliopsida > Solanales > Solanaceae > Solanum > Solanum virginianum. The sequence continues at coordinate 101,147 of DF357605.1, forward strand.
CTACAAAGCCTCTATAACTAACATCTAGGAAGGTACCATGACAGGCTATAGCTACTACAGTCAAATGAAATAAAACTAAAATAAATGAAAAGAAGATAACATGTCCCCCGAAAGCAAGGGAGGACTCACCAAGTCTCTATCAGAATTCGTGAACCTCAACGATTGGCCTACTGAAGTCCTCTATCTACAGAATCTGCATCATAAAATGATGCAGCACCAAAGAGGCGTTAGTACGCAGGATGCTACTCCTATTAAAAGTCCTCTGTCTACTGAATCTGCATCATAAAATGATGCAGCACCAAAGAGGCGTTAGTACGTGGAATGTATTGTATGTAAAATATGCTAAAGTAAACAATATAAGATAATAATCAAATCAATCACTCATCCTCAACTCAGAGTAAATGACAGGACTCTATCACCTCACTATCCATCAAAACATCAAACAATCACATCAATATTAGAGTTTTATCATCATGAAATCTATTTGGGAGTTATTATAACCGATAACCACTACCTATGAGCTTGTGGTAATACAACAAAAAGATGTCATTGCCACATCCGTCCAGTACCTTGCCGGGGTAAAGGACGAGTCTATCAGGGATCTCAAAGAAGTTTGTCAAGTCCTCTGCGGGATAAAAAAAATATTCGCTTTCACAGTCCAATCCTCTTCTATGCTGGCCACATAGTTAATGAGTGCGAGTGGGACTCACTCTTACCCATTTTGGTGGTAATACTCCTCCCAGGATTCAATATGCTTATAAATCTTTCAGTACATCAAGAACTTCCCTCACTCAACCCCTACGGGCAAGAACACTCACCTCGTCTCATCATCTATCAACTCCATGAGTAGGACTATCCTTCCAAGCTAAGAATCAATCCTTATTTAACTTTAATAACACTAATTCCAACTATTTCAGTCGTCAATACACTCACCTCAGGACTCAGACTCCAACAAGCATCACATTTAGACAATCAAGGCTCTAGACATTCCCCTAAGTTCATTATTCAAGTCTTTAATAGAGAATCTATAAGGGTAAATTGCATAATCACAATATATTACATGTAAACAGTTCATTAAAACATGATGATCATCAATTTTGTACAAAGATACAAGATTTAAAAATAATTTTAAGAAAATATTCAAAAAACTTGAACTCCAAACATATCAATTTACATTCTACATCTTAGCCTATGCATTGGGGCACATGGAAGAACAATTCCATGTTCTAGGTAGCCTTTACATACCTTGAGTGAAGAATTACCAAGCCTTCTTTAAGGAATTAAACCCTCAAAGGAAACCCTCAACTCTCTGTTCTTCTTCCTTCTCAAAACTCCTGTAGAAACTTTTGAAAAATAATGGATTTTGAACTATTAATCGCTAAAAATGACTTTTAAATCACGTTTTTGAATTTATGAATAGGTTGAGAAGAACTAAAATGCCCTTCTCGAAGTTAAAAAAAAAGTTAAAAAAACATACTAGTCCGCGTCGCACCAGGGGCGCGGACCAGTATAATTTTTGATTTTTTCAGAAATTCAATTGTCATTGAAAAACATAAAAAAATAAAATAGAAGTGCATTTGCACGCCCCTGGCGCGTCGCAGAGGGGGCGCAAATTTGCTACTATTTTTGCACAAATTATGCAATTTTATTTTTTGATTCAGTTGCCCTTAAATTGAGTCGAGATCATTTTCTAACTCAATTTTCTGCACTAATCAGAAATCCAATCTCGAATTTCCTATAGGAGCTTTGGAAGATATATTGTGCACATGATACATTTTAGGGGCATTTTGATAATTTCACGGGGTGTTACAAATGGGTGTAGTCAGATAACACCCATGCTTCCCACTTGGTCCCAATTAACACCTTGCATATCATTCGCATCTCAAACATTCTCACCATGGACACTCCCGTGTCCTCCATCTCAACATTTATTTTTCAATAGCAAAAACAATAAGAAAATAGTAAAAACAAATCTAACTATAAGAACAAAGTTCAGTCAAACACTTTAGTTATGAACTCATTGATTCCCTGGCAATGAGCCATTTTTTGTGTCGCTTAACCTGGCTACTCAAAAGGAAGCAGGGGCACTCGTCATCAGCATAATAACTCAACTGAGAGGTTGGGGTCAAATCTCATAGGGAATCATAGGTCAAGATAGAAGTAGTTTGTCAGACTAAGCAATTGCAGGATCTGAGGGTTGCAATAATCAAGATATAAGAGTCAAACTATAATATATCTAATTGACAATTTAATCAGAAAATAAGGGAAGATGTTGGGGATATGCAAATATAGGAAATGATCTATCAGCTGGGTCTAAATATTTAATTAAATGAGTTGATAATGGGTGAATAAGCTAGGTTATTTGTAACCTATGTTCAACTATGTTACATGAGTGTTTCATATGATTCAACCATGATATCATATGCGGACTGCTGAGGATACGCTTGGCCTAAGAAGTCTCAGCAAAATCCCTATTACCTTGGCCATTGAATTCACGGTTGTGGATTTCAAGTGAAACCCCAAGAGGTTTTCAGTCATTACATTCATTCCACACTTTAATCATTCTGACTAAAGCAATAATTAGAGATCTAAAGTAAACCCCAAGTTTGCAACCTTGAAATTATAGATTAAACATAAGAATGGATGTAAATTCACTCAAATTAACTACAAATAAATCAAAATATCAAAGATCCAATAGATAAATTAAGAACCCATATCAATAGCACATCCCCAACATGGAGGTTCTAGCCATATGCTCGAAATTAAAGATTCGATACCAAACATAGTAGTTGCAGTCATGGTAACAATATTGAATAGAAAATAGTTGATTATCACCGGCCAATCTACTCCAATTTTGCTTCCCTAAAGCTTTAAAACCCTAGTAACCTTTGTACTCTAAAGAAGAAATTATATATACTACTCTCTATGTAAAACTTGAAGAATAATATGTTCTGATATGATATGTACAATGTCCTTTCTAATTTGCTTATAGTCTGTGCAAATGTGTGAGAGTTTGTGCTGCGAATTGCTATTCGACGATCAAGGTCGACTATCGTCAAGTACTCTGGCAATGCGTTGAATATGCACTTGACCGCTTTCCTCTGCATCTTCATAAGTCTTTCTCTTCTGCAACATTAGGTGATGGTTCAATACTTTGTCGATTAAATTTGGCAATTTGTCGAAGTTCCTATCACATCACCTTCTTGTCAAGGTTTTGGGGCTTTGAGCACTATAACTTTAGGTGGTCTCCTGAATCATTCGGCGGTGTACCAAATATGATTTGCAGCATTGATTTTGACCGTATTCCTGACTTGGTCTTGAACCTTGATTACTGCAATACTAGGCGATCTCTCTGAGTATTCGGCAAATCGTTGATTGTGTAGGCGATGCCTCTTTTCTCCGTCTTTTTGAACTTTTACTCTCTTTCCAAGATTTTACCAAGTATTGTCCATTTGTGCACTTTTAATCCCATTTTCTGACATAACACATGAATATTCGTTAGAGATTAGGAATAATAGCACACTAAGGACAATGTTTCTTTGCAAGCTAGCCCCAAAATAAGTCTGAAATATAGACTCATCAATATGGTACGAGTTTCATGAATGAATATTTAGGTTCATGAATTATGTAATTCATCTATTAGCCATGGGTTGTCTTAATTATAGCTCTACTGGCATTGATTCTCATATATATGTATGAATTTCTCTAAATTTCATGATTTTAAGGTGACTTCGAATACCTTATTGTATTACACTATAATTGTCCTATAACAAGTTCTTATGATAAAATCTAAGGCAAGAATGAATGTTTGTGAGCTCTCTCACCCAAGTTATGAATGTGTAATGATGAACGATCAATTTTCATATTACATAAGTTAAGGAGCTATTATATGATTATGCTTTATAAATCATGGATGGGTTAGTATAAATTTCTGTTTCATTTATATTACTCATGTCTTATGACTTATGACTTTTATTTTTATTGAGAGTTTTACTTAGTAACAAGTGTACCTTAGGATATAGGCAAAGACTCCCCATCAATAGAGGCATGAGATTGTTAGTAGAATCTCATTGTCCCAAAATTACGTGCCACCATAGGATAAGGATCTCCCGTTAGTAGCGGTTTGGTTCTCCAAGGGCTACCCGTTAATAGAGACTTGATCCTTTATATAGCATAGTGGATCCACTTTGGCATGAAGGAGTCTATCTTGGCAAGTAGTCTCGCCCTTTCTCTGGTGTAGGGGTAACATCAGGAGACCGTAGATAGCTCACATGGTTTATGTTGGTTAATGATAACTCTCAAGCATGTTCAAGATCTCTCACAAGGCTCAAGGTGTCCCTCACTCAGCTTTATGTACCTTACAAGCCTTAATGAATATATACTATGACTTAGATTTTTGCTTTTTTTTTTCTCATTTATGAATCATGAATTTCATTTACGATTTTTTATTCTTGGTAATACTTATGGACTTCTCAAAGGCTTATAATATCTTTCACTATGAATACTATAACCTTTCATACAACCTACATTCTTTTTTTAGTTTTGCACCTTACTAATGTATAAAATAAATGTATTCTTTACTCATATGCATTGATCATGCTCTATGATGTAAATGGTGTCTCAGATGATTGCATTGGTTGGTTTACCTCATAGCACGATGTTATCAATTAAGATATATATATATGTCGAACTTTATTTTTACGTTTCTTGGTTCTAATTACTACTTGAGCAATAAATTTAACATATTGATATTTGAAATAGCAATGCACAATGAATTTTGGTTATTATATAATTCAATTCAATCTAATAAATATGTTAAATTCGATTTCTGATAAATTTATGTCATTATGTAGTGGTAAAAAATTAAATGATAGATCACAAAAGTTTAACAGTATAAAAGTGATTATTCTAATAATTAATATCAACAAAATATAGGTCAAATTGCTATTTATAATATATTTTAAGGCCTCGTAAACCGTCTCAATATGTTCTATTACTTTGCCTATTTAAAAAAATGTTTGTAAAATATATTATAAATAGCAATTTGACCTATATTTTGTTGATATTAAGTATTAGAATAATCACTTTTATACTGTTAAACTTTTGTGATCTATCATTTAATTTATTTTTTACCACTACATAACGACATAAATTGATCAGAAATCGAAGTTAATCTATTTATTAGATTGAATTGAATTATATAATAACCAAAATTCATTGTGCATTACTATTTTAAAGATCAATATGTTAAATTTATTGCTCAAGTAGAAATTAGAACCAAGAAATGCAAAAATGAAGTTCGGCATATAATATATCTTAATTGATAACATAAAATTTTTAACATACATAATATTTTTATTCTTTTTTTTCATGTAGAATAATATTTACACTTATAAAAAATATGAAATTATCTATTAACTTCATCGCTACTCCATCGCTAATTGTTAGTAGCTAATACAAATCTACTGCTATATGGGTTTAGCGATGAATCTTACTGTTAGCCACAATTTATCTGGTGCTAAATTTAAATTTCTTAGTAGTGATCATCACTAAGTACTTCTATCATTTACATCAATGTAATAAAAATAACATATAGCCTCAAATTATAAGTGTATTTGAACTTTTCTATTTAGAATTAAATTTTCAATTCTCTTATAAACGTTTTTACACATATCATATATATAGTTATATATCAATTCATTTTTTGGCCTATATATTTTTGTTTTATTTCAATATTTTTTCTTTCACTGTTGGTTGATTGTCCAAAATTTTAAATTATAAATATGTGTTTGTCATTTTTATCATTTTTTATTAGTATATGTTAAATTTTATTTATTTATCTAATTGTTAATAACTAATAAGTTATGTGTTCAAAAAATATTTAGTTTAATAATTCACGTTTTGTATTTAAAACTATTTTTTATTAATATCTTTTCACAAATATAGTATTTGTAAAAATTCAAATTCCTCAAATATAATATTTTTATGAGATTTTACTAACATAAAAAGGAGATAACTTGTTAAAATAAAATTATTTTTTCATTCTTATCTAGATAGAAGAACAATAATATTAAACTAACTTGAATAAAATAAGTAATATAATCTACTATAATTAATTAATTTTGACTTAATTAATGTTAAAGTAAAACAATTATTATAATGTAAATATACATTAATTGGATTAAGAATACTTTCCTTTTTTTTAATTAAAATTTGGTTTGACAACTTCAAATTTAAATCAAACTTAATATTTTAAATTAATATGTTCAAAATCAAATAAAGTACGAACATGATTATATATTTAAATTAAGAACTATTTTTTTATAATTCAATAAACATCTATAATTCACTTTAAATGTGAATATTCCATCCTTGTGATATTTGAATTATTTTTATTTATTCTTTAATTTCAATCTAATACGTTATTAATTTTATCACACATATTTATTTTATTTATGTTAGAACCAAAATAAAGGTTAAATAATGAATTATATTTTAAAATAATAAAATTTTTATATTGTAGTGGTTATTTAACATAATGAATAAAAAAATATTAAGAAATAAATTAAAGTAATAGAAAATTAGAGTAGTTAGGTTAGATATCACAATAATTCGTAAAAGAAAGAAAGTAAAGTAATAACAAAATAAGTTAATAGTTAAGTAAGACTTTCTTACAATTAAAATGTGCATTTAATGAAGTGTGCCAAGTTTAATGGACCTTTTAGCTATTAACTCATAACAAAATAGAGTAACTGAATTCTTGAAATTACTTATAAGAAATAAAAAAGAAAAACAAAAAAATTTCATAAGATGTACATTTAGTCTATATTTTTTACTTTTTCATTATATGACAATTAGAATTTTCTACAACTTGGGTTGATTTTTCAGGAAATATCATACACACTTTGCATAATGTAATAATTACTTTAAGCATTTTTTAAAATAAATTTTATAAAAATGCTCTTGATTGTCCTAGTTATAGCTTTCTATATAATAATAATAAAAAAAACTTTGTAGAAAGAGTTTGTCACGACCCAGACCTAGGGTCTAGGAGAGACATGGCGAATGGGAACCCGAGTAGGGGTAATTTGGGAGTTAGGAGCTTTTACATCATATAACAAAAGCATATCATAAACTCATGATCTACCCATATACCAATACCCAATTGATAGTCATATCCAAAATCATAATCTCTAAATACAACATTAAGCATATAAACATAAAAAAGTCTATAAGTTATCCAATAATGCCTCTAATCATAACATAGAATGGGGGCCAAGACATGTCTCAAGCTCACCCTCAAAGTAAATAGCATAAAAATACTTCATACATAGAGGAATGGTGGCTTATCCTTGGAAGATAGGACTCACCACAATAAGTATCTCAAGATCCAAGCTAGTCATATTATAGTGGATAAAGGCAGTCCTCGGTCCCTACATGGTCAGATCATGTAGGCAAAAGTATGCTTAGTACTTCTGAGTATACTAAGTATGCAGACATGCAATGCATATGACTTATCAAACCTGCATTCAATGTTAGATGGCAAGGGCACATAATATAGAAAGAGATATATATCCAAAGAAAGAGTAATATAACAATATGCCATGAAATTCATGAAGTATGAAATGCAAATGCTCATATAGTGGGGATGAGACCATAATCGACATCTTAAACTCATGCGAGATATTACATGAATTTGGCCGATGTTAACATCCCATCAGTGAGAGAAGATTACTTGCCAAATGTAATCTACACCACACCTTATGACCCGGTCATTTCAGTGTGATGGCCACCTTCCTTATGACCCGGTCATTTAAGAAGGATTTCCATTTCATTTCATACCATATCATATGAATATGTAACTATCCCTTATGATTCGATTATTTCAGTAATGGCTACCATTCCTATGCTGGCACATAGTTCAAGGAAAGGGAGAGGACCCTTGGGGATATCCCTGATGCCCCCAATCCATTCGATGCGAAGTCATCATCCCACAAGAATACAGACATATATATATATATATATATGTGCTTTCAGAAGAGGCGATAGTCATTTCAAATCATTTCAATGCACATTTAGGCTTAAAAGCCAAATATTCATCATAAGCATTCATACATGGGCTAAAAAGCCAAATCATAATTTGATATCATATTTCTCATGCATAAGAATAACTCATTCATTAAACAATATGGTGCAAGCACCCAATATGCTCAAAGAGCCAATAACAATAGACATTTACGTGATCACATTCTTGTCATAACCATATATGTGAGCTTAACCCACCGATAGTTTCATCAAATCCAATGATCATAAATGCATATGTCATGAATGATATGTGAATAACAATGGGTAATATAGATTCAATATTAACTCATCAATACAATATGAAATTAAATTAAATCCATAAGTAAAATTCATATTCAAATCATAATTTAAATACCCATGCTCAAATTTAACTTTAAAGGGACAATGCATATTCAAATCCTCATAATAATAATGCAATTCAATATATTAGGGCTTAAATAAACTTAAAATCAACAATGAAGGATAGCCCGTACTTCAACTAAATTTATTGAACCATAATCTTCAAAACCCACTTTTAAAGTAAGAAAAATTTCAAGAAATTGAGTGTAAAAGAGTTTGGGTCATCTTCATTGAAAAGGACCAAAAATCAAACTCACATACCTTAGCTAATAGAAAAGATTCAAGAAGAAATTGGAAAAAAATATTGATGAAGAAGAAGACCCTTCCTTATGCTCCATGCTAATCTCCAATGGCTCACTTGAGGGAAGTTCTTTAGATGAGAGAATTAGATTACTTCTAAGTGTAGGAATGAATTTGAATGAGAGAATTAGAGTTTAGGTCATTTCAAAGTCTTAAGATAGCATATGAAGTCATAAAAGACCCTTAGGAGAAGCCACAATTAGAAAAAAAACCATTAATGAAACAAAATGACATTTCTTACCAGAGGTACCATGAGAAGGTCTCATGGCCCGTACAAGTTATCACGGTCCGTACAACCCCTCCCATGAGACCTCACTTAGCTAAATCTCAAAAAACACTACACAGATTGACTTTACAAAAATGGGCATAACTTCTTGATTCAAAATTGGAATGAGGTGAAACTAGATGCATTGGAAAGATAATTCAAAGAGCTTCAGTTTGATAGGTTGTGGGACACCCAATTCTTTTTGTGCTAAGAAATATGACCATTTAAAGTTGACTCTTGCATCGATTCTTGTAAAAAACTTAGCTAATGAAATTCTTTTGAACTTGGTTTGATGAAGGAGACCCATAATGACCTTGAACCACATAAATTAGCTTGATTGAGGGCTTGAAAGTGAACTTAGCTTGAGCGTGAAGATCTCATACTTAGAAAAGTTTGACGAAAGCACCCAAATGGTTGGTCTCATGGTCCGTATCAAGCTATACGGACCGTTTACTCCTCCGTACCACTTCACGTAGAAAATTCTTCATGACAAAGTTCCGAGACGGTGATCCAATACTTAGAAAATATTTCACTCCGGAGCCTATACGGAGGGGTATAGGGACCGTACCCCTCCATATGGATTGTACCATTGGCCATACCACTTTACTTGGGCTTAAAACAATAGAGTCTCAACCCCAAGGCTACCACTGCCCTCCACACAGTCCGCATGGCTTCACATGATCTGTGTGGGGTACAAGTGTGGCAAGCCTTAGTCTTAAACTCCACACCAAAGCCCTTACACTCCACACAAGTCCAAAGGCCACTCCAAGGAAGCTCCACATGGTCCATATAGCCCCACACAGACCGTGTAGGCTACCATAGGGCGTCACCTTAGTTCAAAACTTTTCGAAACCAAATTTCCAAGATCCATTAAGGTCGTACAAAGTTCGGGTCCCTACATCATCTCCCCCTTGGAAACATTTATCCTCAAATGTGCTAGAACAAGGCTTGAAAGTCTTGATTTAGAACATGAAACATCCAAACACAAGGTACAATGCATAGTTTATCATTTAAAAATCATAAAATCTTTAAAATGCATATCAAAACATATTTAAATCATTCAAAACATCATAAAAATCATTTTCGTGCACATGTATGCATGTCATACGTTGAAACTCAAGAGTGAAAGAATTATGACCATTGGGAATAGAAAGAACCTAATACCATAGGCTTGAGTAGATTGGAAAGGATAGAGGTATCATCGCATCATACTTGATTCCACTCCCTAGATAGCACTTTCAACATGTTGATCCTTGTTGCGAAGCCTATTAACTTGCCCATCCAATATCTCAACCGAAACTTCCTCATAAGATAAGCTTCCTTCAACCTCAAAACCTTCCAAAGGCACAATAGCACAAAGATCACTAACCAACTTCTTCGACATAGACACATGGAAAACTAGGTGAATAAAAATCAAATCCGAAGGCACATTCAACCTATAAGCTACATTCCTAATTTGTTCTACAATCTCGTAAGGACCTACATACTGGGGGCTTAGCTTGCCCTTCTTCACAAAATGCATCACACCCTCCATATCACACCCTTCATAGGTGAGACCTTCACATACACCCAATCACCAATACGAAGCTCAAGATTCTTCTTCCTAACATCTAAATAAGACTTTGGATGACTTCCAGCCGTCTTCAACTTTTCCCTAATCAATTTCACTCTTTCCATAACCTCCAATACTAACTCCAAACCTAGAGAAGTCATTTCATATAACTCAAACTACCCCACCCGAGATCTACTCCTTCTACCATATCAAGCCTCAAACGATGCTACACCAATGGTAGCATGAAAGCTATTATTGTAAGCAAGCTAAATAAGTGGTAGATGATTACCCCAATTGACCTTGAATTCCAACACATAAGGACTCGACATATCCTCCAAAATTAGAATTTTCCTCTCGGCTTGTCCAACGAATTGAGGATGAAAATGATACTTAACTTTACCTTAGTGTCAAGCCTTTTTTTGAGATGATTTTCAAGAGTGAGAAGTAAGTTGGGTACCACAATCTGGTATGAAGTAGGCACACCACCCAGCCTAACCAACTCCTAGATATATAACTTGGCATTGTCTTTCTTCATACTGTGCCACTAATATACTTCCCTCAAGTCCCAATGCATTTTGGTAGATCCCGAATGTATGGAATAATGAGAGTTATAGGCTTCAATCATGATCATCTCTCTAAAACCATCAACGTCCAGAACATACAATCGATCTTAGTACCGAATTATACCATCTCCCGCTTGGGAGAAGATCTCTATCTTCTTTTTGGCAACCAGCTTCTTGAACTCAACCAATGATGAATCTAGACCTTGCTTGGCCTTATCATTAACAATCACAAAAGATTCGGCCTCATTCTGAACATGAATACCACCATCATTAGAGTCAGTCAACCTATTGCCCAATCTAGCCAAATAGTGAACATCTTTTGCCAACTCTTTCTTTCCTTCATCAACATAAGCCACACTACCCATAGATAGCCTACTAAGAGTATCGACTATAACATTTGCCTTGCCAGGATGATATTGTACACTTATGTCATAGTCGAGCCACACTTCCCATAGATAGCCTATTAAGAGTGTCGGCTACAACATTTGCCTTGCTGGATGATATTGTACACTCATGTCATAGTCCTTAAGGGGTTTCAACCATCTCTTTTGTCTCAAGTTAAGATCCCTTTGAGTGAACACATATTGCAAACTCTTGTTGTCGGTGAAAACATCAACAAGCACCCTATACAAATAGTGTCTCCAAATCTTCAAGGCAAACACCACCGGCACTAACTCAAGATCATGAGTTGAGTAATTATGCTCATGTACCTTCAATTTTCTTGATGCATAAGCTATCACCTTACCATGTTGTGTAAGTAAACAGCCCAACCCCAACCCAAGAAGCATCAAAATGCACCACCAACCCGTCTAAGCCATCCAATAAAGTCAAAATAGGAGCTGATATAAGCCGATACTTGGGCTTAAAACAATAGAGTCTCAACCCCAAGGCTACCACTGCCCAAATAGGAGCTGATATAAGCCGATCTTTCATAGTCTGAAAACTCTTCTCACACTTATCCAACCATACAAACCTGGCCTTCTTTTGAGTTAACTTGGTCAATGGAGATGCAATAGATGAAAAACCTTTAACACAACTTCTATAATAACCAGCTAACCCAAGAAAACTTCGAATATCCAAAGGAGCAAGCTTGTCAAACAATGCACATCTTCACCAACTCCCCTTTTACCTCATCTATAAGTTCAACTACAACATCTTCCTTGCCTAGATTGTATTACAAGCCCAAAGTAGATCTCCCTCTTCGATAGGGAGGGATGGAGATAGAAAATTTTAAGACATGCTCCATGGCACGATATGAATCATGAAAAAGTGAAATATTTCATGAAATGCCTTGTAGCCTCCTACCCATAAATGTGGCATGCTTCACACCCATGAATAAAACTCTACTTGACGCGGCATGTTGGACTCCAAGGACCATTTATAAATCTCATTCTCTGATACCATCTCTGTCCTAACCTAGACCTAGGGTATAGAAGTGACATGGCAAATGGGAACCCGAGAGTCCCCGAACAAGCCTCAAAGTATCTATATTCACATCATCAATTCAGTAGCACATTCAAATAGTAAATGCATAGTTCTAAGGAACGAGAAAGTAGGACTCGTGCTATAGAGATGTCATAGGGAATAGGAGTAACATAAAATCCCATAGCACATTAGCACATAAGAACTAAGGGGTGGCTAAGTATGACTCACTCTATGGGGGCAATATGGAACTAAGGATCTTTCATATTTTCACATCAAATTATACATACTTATCATAATTCTCATAATCAATCCATAATATCCATATGCAATATATAACCATAATCATAAGCTCCAAATACAGTACATAATATATAGATTCGATAAGAGTCTACAAGATGTTCAATAATGCCTTTAGTCATAGAAAAGGATGGGGATCAAGGCATATTCTGGGCTCACCCTCAAAGTAAAATAGCAAAGCAGGAACAACATAAGGTAGATACATGGTGGCTTGTCCTTGGAAGATAGGACTCACCATAACATTTTCTCAAATTTGAGCTATCCATCAAATGGTGGATGAAGATAGTCTCCAGTCCCTACATCGTTGGATCATTTAGGCAAAGTATGTGTTAGAACATTTGAATGTACTATGTATGCGGGCATGCAATGCATATGACTTATCAAACCTATCAATGTTAGATGACAAGAGCATATAATATAGAAAGAGATATATATCCAAAAAAGAGTAACATAACAATATGCAATGAAATTCATGATGCGTAAAATGCAAATGCTCATATATAGTGGGGATAGACCATAACCGACATCTTAAACTCATGCAAGATATTACATGAATTTGCTCGATGTTGCCCTCCCATCGGGTGTGAAAAGATTACTTGCAAAAGGTAATCTATACCACACCTTACAACCCAATCATTTCAGAAGCTATTTCATATCATATCATATCAATGTGTAATTATCCTTTACGATTTGATCATTTCGGTGATGGCTACCATTCCTATGCTGACACTAGTTCAAAGAAAGAAAGAGGATCCTTGGGGATATCCCTGATGCCCCCAATCCATTCGGTGTTAAGTCATCATCCCATAAGAATATGTATACATATATATGCTTTCAAAAGAGGCAATAGTCATTTCAAATAATTTCAATGCACATTTAGGCTTAAAAGCCAAACATTTTTCGTAATCATTCATACTCGGGCTAAAAAGCCAAATCATAATTCAATATCACGTTTCGCATGTATAGGAATAGCTTATTCATTAAACAATATGGTGCAAGCACCCAATATGCTCAATGATCTAATAACAATAGACATTTATATGATTACATTCTTGTCATAACCATATATGTGAGCTTAACTCACCGAAATCATTTTCATAAAATATATGTGAGCTTAACCCACCAATAATTTCATAAAATCCAATAGTCATGAATGCATATGTCATGAATAGTATGTGAATAGCAATGGGTAATGTAGATTCAATCTTAAATCATCAATATAATATGAAATTAAAGTAAATCCATAAGTAAAATCCACATTTAAATCACAATTTAAATTACTCATGCTCAAATATAACTTTAAAGGGACAATACATAATCAAATCCTCATAATAATAACGCAATTATATTCAACATATTAGGGCTTAAATCAACTTAAAATCACAATAAAGTATATCTCATACTTCAATTGAATTTATTGAACAATAATCTTCAAAACCCACTTTAAAAGTAAGCAAAATTTCATTAAGTTGATTGTAAAAGAGTTTGGGCCTTCTTGGTTGAAAGGGACCAAGAATCAAACCCACAACCTTAGATAATAGAGAAGATTCAAGAAGAAATTGGAAGAAATTTGATAAAGAAGAAGATCCTTCCTTATGCTCCAAGCTAATCTCCAACGGCTCACTTGAGGGCAGTTCTTTAGATGAGAGAATTTGAATAATTCTAAGTGTAGGAATAAATTTGAATGAGAGAATTAGAGTTTAGGTCATTTGGAGGTCTTAAGATAGCATAGGAAGTCATAAAAGAACCTTAGGAGAAGCCACAATTACAAAAAAAAAAATAAAAATAAAAAACATTAACGAAGCAAAATAACATTTCTTGCCAGAGGTCCCGTGAGGAGGTCTTATGACCCATACAAGTTATCACAGTCTGTATGAACCTTCCCGTGAGACCTCACTTACCCAAATCTTAGAAAACACTACACAGAGGGGCTATACGAAAATGTTCATAATTTCTTGATCTGTACTTGGAATGAGGTGAAACTGGATGCATTGAAAATCTAATTCAAAGATCTTCAATTTTATAGGTTGTGGGGCACCAGTTCATTTTGTGTTAAGAGATATGATTATTTAAAGTTGACCCTTCCATCAGTTCTTGTGAAACACTTAGCCAATGGAATTCCTTTGAAATTGGCTTGATGACGAAGACCCATGATGACCTTAAACCACATAAATAAGTTTGAATTGAGTGCTTGAAAGTGAACTTAGCTTGAGCTTGAAGATGCCATACTTAGAAAAATTTGATGAGCATCCAGACAGTTGGTCCACGGTCCATACCAAGTTATACGGACCGTGTGCTCCTCTGTAACACTTCACTTAGAAAATTTTTCAAGACAAAGTTCCAAGATGGTGATCAAATATATAGAAAATATTCCACTCGGGAGCCTATACGGAGGGGTATACGGACCTTACCCCTCCATACGGACTGTAGGTCTGTAACATTGGCCATATCACTTTACTTGGGATCAAAATGGTAGAGTCTCAAGCCCAAGGCTACAGCACGCCCTCCACGGTTTGTGCTGGGTCCAAGCATAGCATGCCTTGATCTTAAACTCTACACCAAGACCCTCATACCCCACACAAGGCCAAGGGCCACTCCAAGGAAGCTCCACACGGTTCGTATAGCCCCACATGGACCGTGTAGGCTACCATGGGGTGTCACCTTGGTCCAAAACTTTTTGAAACCAAACTTCAAAGATCCATTAAGGTCGTACAAAGTTTGGGTCCTTATAGAGTTAATATATGAAATTTGTGCAGCATATTTAACTACGTAGAGTGAATTTACTACTTGATTGGATGATGGTTTTTTGTGGTATTTTCATGGTATGGTATTGTATGGTTCATAAGAGAACCATGTTTATTTTAATTGTTTCATTAATTATATAGTATGGTATAATTTAGTTTCATGGTTCTGTAACTATGAAAATCCTTACTTTTGAAATCATCATTTTGGTGGTATCCCGTGGTTCTTTTATTTTTTTCCAAGTATACACTAACTTAAATATAAATAATTCTAATTTATCTTTTATTATTTAGTAGGTTTTACCTTAATATATGTACTGCTTTTGTATTACTTATTTCCCATCGCATCAACTTTTGAAACTTTTTTTCATCTCCCATCTTTTCTTTCACGTGTTAGTCTATTTGTTTAGGTTCATTTTTTTCAAAGTTCTTACTTTTTTATTTTCTTGTGTTGTTTGTATGGATTGAAGATATATTAGCTTGTATGTTTTCCTATTTGATTCTATGTATTTATTTTTAAAAAAAATTATTAAACAAATATTGATAAAATTAATATTTATAATAATTACAAACATTTTTGTAAATTTATAAGATGCGATACAGTACCATACAATCAAAGCAAACAACAAATTATCATTAAATAATAGTAACTCATACAGTCTATCCAAATATTGTATAGTACTGTACTGTACAATACCATACCATACCATATAGACCATACATTATGAAAATGTGACAAACCACCATCCAAACAAGCTATTAGAGGACAAGTATAATGCAAGATATATAATATTCTAATAAATTAGGATAAAATAAAAGATATATCCTTAATTCTTTATGCTCATCTTTTTATTAATAGATGCTTCTAAAATTATTTTTTTGCTTATCTTCTTGGTAGATTTTGTTAGCATGTGAAATTACTTTTTTAAACCTTGGTCATCGTTGATTTTATATTCCTATAGAATAATATAGAAAGATGTTTCTAGAAATATATTACTTTAGGCTATATTTCTTGATAGATTTTTTTAGTGTGAAATTACATTTTTATCCTTGGTAATAGAAAGATGTTTCTAGAAATATATTCTTTTGGGCCATATTTCTTAATAGATTTTTGTTAGTGTGAAATTACATTTATACCCTTGTTGATCCTACCTTTCACATTTCTATATAAAAAAAATAGAAATCTATTTTTTAGATTTATTTTTTTAAAAGTTCTTACTTTCTTATTTTCTTGTGTCGTTTGTATGGATTGGAGATATATTATCTTTTATGTTTCCCTATTTGATTCTATGTATTTATTTAAAAAATTATTATTAAAAAAATATTGATAAATTTAATATTTATAAATAATTAAGGACATTTTTATAAATTTATAAGTTACGATACAGTACCATATAATCAAATTATACAATAAATTATTATTAAACAGTAGTAACCCATACAGTCTATCCAAATATTGTACAGTACTATACTGTACAATATCATAATATTCCATACCATACAGTACCATACATTATGAAACTGTGGCAAACCACCATCCAAACAAGCTGTTAGAGGACAAGCATAATGCAAAGTATATAATATTTTAATAAATTAGGATAAACTTAAAGATATATCTTTAATTCTTTATGCTTCATCTTTTTATTAATAGATGGTTCTAAAATTATTTTTTGCTTATCTTTCTTGGTAGATTTTTTGTGGCATGTGAAATTACTTTTTTATCCTTGGTCATTATTGATTTTATATTTCTATAGAATAATAATAGAAAGATGTTTCTAGAAATATATTTTTTTGGGGCTATATTTCTTGATAGATTTTTGTCAGTGTGAAATTATATTTTTACCCTTGGTAATAGAAAGATGTTTCTAGAAATATATTCTTTTGGGCCATATTTCTTGATAGATTTTTGTTAGTGTGAAGTTACATTTTTACCCTTGGTCGTCCTGCCTTTCACACTTCTATACAATGGAAAAGAAATATAGAAATATATATAATTTGCATTCCATACCCTCATAAATAGTACATTTCAAGTACTAATATATACTCTATAGCTATATTATCTAACAATGTAGGGACAAGTGATGCTCCTCCCCCTCATGCTCCTGGTTGAGTAGAGTTGTGGTAAAAAACATAATGGTGAATCATCATGCTTCAAGGACAAGCCTATTTCCTTTTTTAGCTCGTTATATTTTAGACTTATAGATTCTTATTATGTATTTCATGTGAGGGTGAGCTTTGGACATGTCTTAGTCCCTATCCAGTCTAGATGTAGAGATATTGTTGGACAAAAATGTAATAGACTTATGGTTTGATGTCATTGCTTTATCATTTTTCCCATAGCCTCTATCCCTATCTTTTCATTTATTCTTTTTTATTCATTCGTTATGAAGTGATTGAATGAATGTTAAGAGGTTTGGCCGAGGATCCCTCGACATTCTCATTCTCTATTTTATGCCTTGGGCCCAGCAGGAGTCATGACAAACTTGATATCAAAGCATGAGGTTTTGAAGTATTCTAGGGAACATCAACCAGAGTCTTGTTCATGAGTGTAAAGCGCTCTAGTAAAATCCTCCCAAAATTCCTTCTTCCCCAAGCTCAAG
The DNA here is from genome assembly GCA_000787875.1 of Solanum virginianum. NCBI lineage: Eukaryota > Viridiplantae > Streptophyta > Magnoliopsida > Solanales > Solanaceae > Solanum > Solanum virginianum. Next base: position 119,314 of record DF357605.1, read on the forward strand.
TGAAGACCAAGGCTAGGGTGTCAAGATTTCTTCCATTGTCTCCTCCAAAGGTATGTGGATTTCATATATAGGGTCCCTTCCCCGTGGAGCCCAAGGATTCCTCTTTTTCTTTATTTATTTGCAAGTATGATTTTAAGGGTTTTGTGATTTCCACTCATATGCATCAACATGATAATATATTATGATTATTAGTCTTATTACGTATCACGACCCAAGCCTAAGGCTTAGACGTGATACGGCTAATGGGGAACCCAAAGGGACCCCAAACAAGCCTCTTAACATATCATTACACATCCTTGGTCACGAAATCAATTAAATAACAATAAGAGAATAAAAATAAGGACTAAGGGACTAAGGAAGTCTTTCATAGCTCAAAACATACAAGAGTCAAGAGAGTCAAAGCTCATAGCATCATTACATCACTTGTCCAACAACACCTCTAAACTTAGCATTTAGTAGGGGCCAAGATAACTTTTTGGGCTCACCCTTATAGTCAAAAGCATACAATAAAATAGAGAGAGTCTTTGAATAACATAAGATCAAAAGATATCATCCTCGAAGTGGAGGACTAACCAAACTTGCTTTAAATAATGTCAAATATCAACATAAAGAAGTTTTAGAAATAACAAGAGAAAGTAGATAGTGTCCTCGAACTTGAGGACTCACTAAGCTTATCTTCAAGATGTCCTAGCCACGTGGAGGAGGAAGATGGTCAAGTGGAGCTCCGATTCCTACATGATAACATCATGTAGGCATAGAGTATCATTAGTACGTTTGAATGTACTAAGTATGTAGGATGCAATGCAACAAGAGATAGGCAATATAATCAAAATGCATAATCAGGCAATAAATGATCATATAGCAATATGACATGCATGAATGATACTTTAAGTAAACATACTTATATGGAACATATTATATGTGTAGTAAGAGACCATCATAATAGCAACCAAGGTGTACCAGCCCCTTGGCGAGGCGATTAACTTATAAACCCCTCAACATAGTTGCATAAGCCTACCACCCCCTGAGCGAGACGATTGAGGTATAAACCCCCCAACATGGTTGCACGAGTCTATCACCCCCCGAGCGAGGTGATTGAGGTATATACCCTCCAACATGGTAGTTTGGGCCTACCACCCCCGAACAGGCGTGGTCAACTTGCAACATTATAGATACTATTCACAAAATCAACACATATATATATTCCTTTCATCATTATAAAGCCACTTAACTCATATGCTATGCACATTCCTTTTCATCATCATTCCATTATCATTTCATCATCATTTCAGCATCATATAGTCATTCAACTCATAAGATATGCATTGGACCTTCAATAGCTCAAGAAATCATAATCGGATATTTTATCAAACACTTGGCGGGTGTGTAATGCTAGTACAAAATCATGCAGTTCAAGAGTGAAATCATATGAGAGGCCCGTGCAATCATGTTGGAGGGTTTATACCTCAGTCACCTTGCTTATGGGGTGGTAGGCCTGCTCAACCATGTTGGGGGGTTTATACCTCAATTACCTTGTCAAGGGGCTGGTGGCCCTTGGTCCCTATTACGATGATCTCTTACTATACATGTAATATGTTCTATATAAGCATGTTTACTTCAAGTATCATTCATGCATGCCATATTGATATATGCTCAACTTTCTAGGTCTATAATGATGGTCTATTCCTATATATGTATTATGTGTTCTATATAAGCATGTTTACTTCAAGTATCATTCATGCATGCCATATTGATATATGCTCATTTATTGCCTAATTATGTATTTTAATTATGTTGCCTATCTCATGTTGCATTGCATCCTACATACTTAGTACATTCAAATGTACTAATACATATTCTATACCTACATGATATTACCATGTAGGAACCAGAGCTCCACTTGACCATCTTCCTCCTCCACGTGGCTAGTACTATCTTTGATGTAAGTTTGGTGAGTCCTCCACTTCGAGGATTATATATTTTGATCTTATGTTATGCAAAGACTCTCTCTATCTTATTGTATGCTTTTGACTATGAGGGCGAACCCAAAAGGTTGTCTTGTCCCCCACTAAATTCTAAGTTTAGAGGTGTTACTGGACAAGTTATGTAATGATACAATGAGCTTTGATTCTCTTGACTCTTGTATGTTTTAAACTATGAAAGACTCCCTTAGTCTCGTTGCCCTTATTTTTATTCTCTTATTGTTATTTAATTGCTTCCACGACTAAGAATGTATAATGATATGTTAAGAGACTTCTTTGGGGTCCCTTCGGATTCTCCATTCACCTTGTCACATCTATGCCCTAGGTTGGGTCGTGACGAAGATGGTATCAGAGCACTAGATTGTTAATGGTCCTCGATATCCAAAACACTGCATCGATTAAATTCTCATTCAAGGTTGTGAAGTATAACACAACTATGAATGGGAGGCTATGAGATATTTTAGGAAATGTTTCACTTCTTTATGATCTATATCATGTGATAGAGTTAAGTCCTCTAAGGCTTATATCTTATTCTTAATCATCACATTTCAGAATATGTCTCAAGCTACTCAGGACGATGATGTATCGAATGTGGAGGTTCGTAATGATATATAGATATTGGCCAAGGCCGTCACTGCCCAACTCAATCAATTGGTGGGTACCCTTGAGACTTCAAATGGTAAGAGTAGAGAGGGAAAGGCCAAGAGGGCCCATTTTGAGAATAAGTTCCAAAGTCACAAGGGTTGCCAGTTTTATCAAGGAAAAGGTTCTTCAAATGCACTTAATAGAGGGGTTGCTAATGGTAATCAAAGATTCCAAGGTGGAGGTGATGTGGTACCTAATCCCATGTGCCAAAGGTGTGGTAGAGGCCATATAATAGAAGGTTTGCCAATGGCAACCCAAGGGTCCAAGGTAATTGTGGTGTGGGGCCTAATGCTATATGTCGAAAATATGGTAGAGGCCATAGTGGCCCATATTTGAGGGACACTAATGCTTGCTATAGTTGTGGAGAAGTGGGTCACAAGAAGATTGATTGTCCTTGTAATCAAAACAAAGGTAAAGATGGCCAGTCACTAGGCTAAGGTAAAAATGCAGGTCCTAGAGAAAGAGGAGGTCAACAAGGACGTCCCCCAAAGCAAAATCGATTATATACTCTTCAAGGGAGACAAGGCGTAGATGAGGTGCCCGATGTCATCACCAAAATATTAAAAGTCTTTAATTTTGATGTGTATACATTAATAGAACCAGGTGCCACTCTTTCTTTTATTACTCCGTTGATTGCCAAAAAGCTTCATGTCAAACCCGAATTGTTGTGTGAGCCACAAGAAATATCTACTCCAATTGGTGCATCCATTGTTGCTAAAAAGGTCTATAGAAATTATCCCATTTGCATTTTGCATAAAATATTACCTTGTGATCTTGTTGAGTTGGACATGGAGGATTTTAATGTCACTCATGGGATGGATTAGTTACATGCATATTATGCCTCAATTGATTGTAAAACCCATAGGGTCAAATTCCAATTCCCTAATGAACCCATACTTGAGTGGGAGAGTCATGATATGGTGGTCAAGGGTAGATTCATCTCTTGCATTAAAGCCCAAAAGTTGATCTCTAAGAAGTATCTGTATCATCTTCTAAGGGTTAGGGATATTGAGTCAAAAGTCCTTCCTATAAAGTTGATTCCAGTGGTTAATGAGTTCCTTGATGTCTTACCTAATGAGCTTCCCAATGTTCCTCCCAAAAGGAAAATAGACTTTGGCATAAACCTCCTTTCTGATACTCAACCAATATCTATTCCCCCTTACTATATGGCCCCAACGGAGTTAAAGGAGTTGAAGAAGCAATTGAGCGATTTGTTAGAGAAGGGCTTTATTCCCCCTTACCATATGGCCCCGGCGGAGTTAAAGGAGTTGAAGGAGAAATTGAGGGATTTGTTGGAGAAAAGTTTTATTAGGCCTAGCCTATTACCCTGGGGGTGCACCAGTGTTGTTTTTGAAGATGAAGGATGGTACTCTTAGAATGTGCATTGACTACTGACAACTTAATAGGGTCACCACAAAGAATAAGTATCCTGTACCAAGGATTGATGATCTTTTTGACCAACTTCAAGGGGCTAGTCACTTCTCTAAGATTGATTTTCAGTTCAGCTATCACCAAGTGAAAGTGAGGGAGTGTGACATTCCCATGATGACTTTCCGGACTAGGTATGGGCACTATGAGTTTGTTGTTATGTCCTTTGGGTTGTCTAATGCACCGGCTATCTTCATGGATCTTATGAATAGGGTTTTTAAACCCTACCTTTGTTACGACCCAAGTCTAGGGCCTGGACATGACACGACGCAAGGGGAACCCGAAGGGACCCCAAGCAAGCCTCTTAGGGCATCACCACATATCCTTGGTCATAGAAATAATAAATCAAGCATCAAGAGATAAAAGAATGGGGAAACTGGGACTAAGGGAGAAGGCTTGAATAATATCATAATTAAGAGACAAGAATGAACTCATATCATAGATACAAGCATGTCCAACAACCATCTCTACTATATATATAACAACGGGGGTTAAGACAAAGCAACCGAGCTCACCCTCATAATCAAATAGAATATAAAGAAGAGTGTCTCAATATATAAGATGAGAGAGTAAACTAAGGTCCCCGAAGTGGAGGACTCACCAACTAGATTTAGTAGCACCGAACTAGCCACGTGGAGGAGGATGATCAACTTGGGCTCTAGTTCCTACATGGTGATATCATGTAGGCAAGAGTATACGTTAGGACGTTTGAATGTACTAAGTATGTAGGATGCGATGCAACAATCGGTAAGCATGATTATCAAAATGCATAGTATTAAGCAATAGGCATAATATAACAATATGACATGTATGACCAATGCTTAAGTAAAAAATGATTAAGAAACTCATGCTCATATAGGATATCATATGTGCACAATAGAATAAGCTAGCTATACAAGGTATAAACCGCTTGGTGGTTATATGGTATAAACTCCTCACATGGTTGATGATAATCACACCTTATCAATACGGTGATGAAGTATAAACCCTTCGCATGGTTGATGAGTATAAGTCCCCAACGTGGTTACCCAGGCCCTTGTCCCCTCTGATTGGGTATGGTCTAATGCAATATTTTGTATAGAGTATATCATCTACATATGCTTATTTCATCATCATATAGTCATTCATATCATATCTCATGTTTTGGACCTTCAACTCCTCAAGAAACCCCATTCGGACATTTTATCAAACACTTAGAGAGTGTATAGTGCTAGTATAAAACCATGAAATATAGAGATGAAATCATGCAAGAAAATTAATCATAAAACCATCAATCAACACCTTGCAACACCTTCAAGCAATATACACCAACACCCCTAATCACATCTTACAATAAATCGAAGATTTATAGCTCAAAACATAGCAAAACAGTCAGAACTTTACATAGCTTTAATATAGTGTGTAGTGAATTTCATAATATGTAATTTACAATAGACCTAAGATTTGTAGCTCAAAACATAGCAAAATACTCACAGCTTCACATAGCTTTAACAATGAATTTCATAATAATCAAGACCCATTTGTAATTAAACATTAAATCATGCAATTTGAGAAAAAGGAGGCTTGGGTATCATGGGTGAAAGGAACCTATGAAAGAAACCCACATACCTTAGCTTAGAGATGAACTTTGTGAAGACTTGGGATGGAGACTTGAAGCTTGAAGAAGAACCTTTGAAGGAATACCTTAGCTTGGGATGAGGGTTTAGGACTTGAGTTGGGGAGTGAAAATATGACTAAGTGTTTTAGTGAGTATTGGGAAATATTTAGGATGATATTAGGATGAAATTTAGCTAAGTATAGGTAAAAACACATTTGAGAACACTTAGGCCCAACACTTAGAAAATTTTGGACGAACAAAAAAAAATAGTAACAAAAATACGCTAGTGCGTGCCGCTTCTGGAAATTGCACTTTCCAAATCATAATTTCTAATATTTCGCTCTCTTAAATTAGATTTAGACCCTTTTTCACCTAATTTTGACCCCCTGATCACGAATACGAAGTCAGATTTTTGAAATAACAAAAGAATTTTGGGATATATGGAACTTAAAATTTTAGGCATTCTGAGGCATATTTTCAGCACTTTTCAAGGTCGTTTCAACCTTGATTTGTTTGTGGTGGTTTTTTTATGATATCTTGATCTATTCCCATAGTGAGGAGGAGCATGTGGATCACTTGAGGGTCGTGTTGCAAATCTTGAGTGAGAAGACATTGTATGCCAAATATGAGAAATGTGAGTTTTGGTTGAAAGAGGTTGCCTTTCTAGGTCATGTGGTGTCGGTTGATGGTATCAAGATTAGTCTTGAAAAGGCGAGAGTAATTGGAAATTTGCCTAGACCTTTGGCTCCATCGGACATTAGAAGTTTCTTCGATTTTGCAGGCTATTACTGGAGGTTTGTGAATGGGTTCCCCTCTATTGCTTCTCCTATGATTAAGTTGACCTAAAAGGAGGCAAAATTTGTGTGGACTGATAAATGTGAGAAGAGCTTCCAAATTTTGAAAGATAATCTTATCTTGGCTCCTATCTTGTCTCTACCGGAAGGGTTATAAGGGTTTATTATGTATTATGATGCCTCAAGAATTGGTTTGGGTTGTGTTTTGATGCAAAATAATAAGGTGATAGCTTGTGCCTCTAGACAACTTAAGGTGCATGAAAATAATTATCCTACACATAATCTTGAATTGGCTACCATGGTATTTGATTTGAAAATTTAGCGTTACTACTTGTATGGAGTTCAAGTTGATGTGTTCACCGATCATAAGAGTCTCCATTGTGTGTTCAACCAAAAAGATCTCAACTTGAGACAAAGAAGGTGGTTAGATCTCCTTAAAGATTATGATATGAGTGTGCATTATCACCCTAGTAAGGCTAATATTGTGGCCGATGCTCTAAGTAGGGTGTCTATGGGTAGCCTAGCACATGTTGATGATGGTGGCAAGGAGGTGACTGGAGAGGTCCATCAGTTGGCTAGATTGAGGGTTAGGTTTGAGGAGGTTGATTGGTGGGGTAATGGTGGTTGATGGCTCTAAATCTTCGTTGATTGGAGAGGTAAAGACAAAGGAAAATGTTGACCCCGCTTTGTTAGAGTTAAAGGCCTTGGTGAGAGATGGCAAGGTAGAGGTTTTCTCCCAAGGGGGAGATGGTGCCTTTATGTACCAAGGTAGGGTATGCATGCCCAATGTTGATGGTTTGAGAAAGAAGATTTTAGATGAGGCTTATCATTCTTATTATTCTATTTACCCCGGTTCTACAATGATGTATAAAGATTTGAGGGAAGTGTTTTTGTGGGGTGGTATGAAGAGAAACATTGCCAAGTTTATATCTGTTTATCACAATTTCCAACAAGTTAAAGCCAAACATCAAAGGCTGGGTGTCCTAGCCCAATATATAGAGATTTCTACTTGGAAGTGTGAGCAAATTAACATGAATTTTGTGGTTGGGTTGCCTAAGACTAGAAAGCACTTTGATTATTTTTGGGTCGTGGTTGATAGAATGATAAAGTCGGCTCATTTCCCACCAGTTAAGACTACATATGGCACTAAAGATTATTCTATATTGTACATTCATGAGTTAGTTAGGTTACATGGGATGCCTTTATCTATCATATCGTATTGCGGTGCTCAATTTACTTCTCACTTTTGGAGATCCCTCCAAAGAGGTCTTGGTACCATGGTAAAGCTTAGTACGACCTTTCACCCTCAAACTTATGGCCTAGCTGAAAGAACTATCCAAACTCTTGAGGATATGCATAGAATGATACAAGCATTGGTATGACTCCTTTTAATGTTCTCTATGGTGGACGTTGTAGGTCTCTGGTTGGATGGTTTAAAGTGGGGAAAATGGCTTTGTTAGGCCCGAATTTGATTATGGAGGCCATGGAGAAGGTGAGGATGATAAGGGAAAGATTGAAAACATTCCAAAGTAGACAAAAGTACTATGCCAATGTGAGGAGAAAAGATCTTGAATTTAAGGTTGGTAATTGGATCTATTTGAAGGTCTCAACCATGAATAGTATGGTTTGTTTTGGTAAAAGGGGTAAATTGAGTCAAAGATTTATGGGTCCTTATAGAGTGATAAGGAGGATTGGTAAAGTGGCATATGAGTTGGAGTTGCCCAATGATATGGATATAGTTTTTTGAGCCCAAGGTTTGTAGGTCCTCATAGAGTTTTGAGGAGAGTTGGTAAGGTTGCATATGAGTTCGAGTTGCCTATGGAGATTAATACGGTTCATCCGATCTTCCAAGTGTCTATGTTGAGGAAGTGTGTGGGTGACCCAAGTGCTATTATGCCTTTAGATATTGTGGGTGTTGTTGTAGACAATCTGACTTATGAAGAGGTCCCAGTAGAAATTTTGGATAGACAAGTTAAGAGGCTAAGGAACAAGGATGTATATTTCGTTAAGGTCCTTTGGAGGAACCAACAAGTTGAGAACGCTACATAAGAAGTCGAGGTGGACATGAAAATGAGATATCCCTATCTCTTACATTCTACTCAAGCCTAAAGTACTAATTTAAGCCTCCTATATGGTTTCAATTCTTCAGTTTTATCACTTATGTCATTTGCATGCATTCATGTTTATGTTGGCAAGTTTATGGTGATTTTGACACTTATATTGGGATTTGTTTTTGAATGATGTTTTATTGCACTTGTTGCATTCATGTGTTGGGATAAAATCATCTTGATTACTTCTCTTATAAACATTTCTTTGACATTCGAGGATGAATGTTCCCAAGGGGGAGATATTGAAACACCCCCAAAAGTGCCCGAAAATGTACCTTAGAAATACCCATAATCGTAATTTCCATATATCTCAAAATCTGTGTGTGATATTATAGATACAACTTCATATTCTTGATCAGGGGTAAAATTGAGTGGGAAATGGGTATAACCGCATTTTAGAAGACCATAGCAAAAGCTAAATTTCGCCAGCTTGCAATTTCCATTGAGGGACCGCGACACCTCTGCGACGCGGACCCATCACGAACCTATGTATTTTATTGACAGTTTTTTTTTTGTTTTGGTCCAAGGCCTTGGGGTGTTGGGCCTAAGACTTCCTATGAGTAAAAATACCTATACTTAGTCATTTTTCAATCCCATATCATTCAAGACATTCCTCAAAACCCTATCTAACACTTAGCCAAATATTTCATCCAAATTCAAGTGTCCCAAACTCATTCAGGATCTCAAGAAATTCATTCAAGCTTTAAGTTCTCATTCAAATCTTCTTTAAGGAAATTGGGTCCTTTCACCTATACACCAACCTTTTTTTAAAGTAAATTACATTGATTTATCTTTGGGTATTTCTTATTACAAATTTGATTATACACTATGTTAGAGTTTCATGAAACATTGACTATTAAGCATGTTTTGAGCTATGAATCTATGATCTATCATGAGATTTAATAAGGGGTTTCAATGTATCTTGCATGAGGATTTTACCGAGTATTGGTGGGTTGATTTACATTAAGTTTTCTCACATTATTTTACTCTTGAATTGCATGATTGTGAACTAGCATTACACACCTACCAAGTGTTTGATAAAATGTCCTGTTATGGATTCTTGAGTTATTGGTGATCTATTGTATGGCATATGAGTCAAGTGACTTTATGATGATGAAAGGAATGTTTGTATGTGATGATTTCATGAAAAGTATCTATGGTATTGCAAGTTGACCATACCTTGTTGAGGGAGTGATATGCCTCAACCACCTTGTCGGGGGGTGCTATGCCCCGTACTACTATGATAAGTTTTATATACCTCAATAGCCTTGTCAGGGGGTGGTAATCCTATACTACCATGTTTGGGCATAGATACCTCAATTAACTTGTCAGGGTATGGTAAACCAGTACTACCATATTGGGGGGTACATACCTCAATCGCCTTATCGGGGTTTGGTCAGCTCGCACTACCAATTGAGGGGTAGATACCTCAATCACCTTCAAAGGGGGGGGAGGGTATGCCTTAGATTCGAAGTATTAGTTTGCTTAGTCGATGATGATGGTCTCTTCCTCCACATTTAATATGTTTGATACAAGCATGTTTTACTTTAAGCATTGATCATGCATACCATGTTGTTAATATACTATTCCTTGCTTATGATTATGCATTTTGACTATGTTGCCTATCTCTTATTGCATTACATCCTATATGCTTAGTACATTCAAATATACAATCGATACTCTATGCCTACATGATGTGACCATGTAGGAACTAGTGCTCCTCCCTATCATTCTCCACGTGGTTAGTTGATCATTATTGTTGACTGATACTCTATGCCTACATGATGTGACCATGTAGGAACTAGTGCTCCTCCCTATCATTCTCCACGTGGTTAGTTTTTGGGCATCTTGAAGATAAGCTTTGGTGAGTCCTCAAGTTCGTAGACACTAGCTATGCTATTCTTGCTTATGTTATTTCTTTATATTGAACTCTTGATACTATGAAGGTGAGGCCGGAAAGTGTTTTGGCCCCCGCCCTATCCATGCTAGAGGTGTAGTTGGACAAGTGATGTAATTATGCTTGAGCTTTGACTCTTCTATGATATTTTCTATTAAAGACTTCCCTTAGTCCCCTTATCCTTAATTGTGCTCTCTTGTTGTTATTTAATTGCTTCTGCGACCAAGGATGTGTAAATGATATGCTAAGAGGTTGGTTTGGGGTCCCTTCGTGTTCCAAGTTGCCGTGTCACGTCTAGGCCCTAGGATTGGGTCATGACAGGTGGGCATGGGACCAAATCTCCAATACCTTTGGCCAAAATAGGATTTTTGAGAAACAAATAACACTGATCTTCGCCCCTGGCACGTCACGGCCAGGGCGCGGATCATCTTTGGAGTCCGCAAATTTGGAAAATTAAATTTTTGTTGTGGGTGCTCTAAAATTAGGATTATACATATTTCCCACTCAAATTTTCCCCTAATCAAGAACATGAAGTTGGATTTTTGATAACTCGCTCAAATTTTGAGATGTATGGAAATTATAATTATGGGTATTTCTGAGGCACATTTTTGGGCATTTTGGTGCATTTTAGATGAAAAGTGATAAATTCATTCATTAACTTTGATCTTACTCCATGGATCTAAGTGTTTCCACCCCTATGTTGAATGAGATGCGACCTACATTTTACACTATGTATAGTTCAGTGATCAGAATGAGTCTTGATAGACGAGATAGATTGTACTTTATTATGAATATTTTTAAATAAGATTTCTTGATTGAATCATGCTAATGATCGCTGTTCCATTTATTTGAGTGATCTTGTCTTCCTATGTCTTGCTAGAAATGTCGATGAGATACCTATACTTAGTCATTTTTCAATCCCATATCATTCAAGACATTCCTCAAAACCCTATCTAACACTTAGCCCTATGTCTTGCTAGAAATGTCGATGAGATTGGAGGAGTGATAGTTGATGAGAGAGAATGAGGAGTGAAGGTATCCTTATTATGACATTGGTGTTGTGCTTGTGTCATGTAGGGGTAGATATAAGGAGGAGGAGAGAGATGAGACTTTGTTTATGTGTAACAGATAGGCAAGAGTATGTTGATATGTCTTTGAGTGGGAGCTCATTGAATGGTGAAGGTAGAAGTGCTAAGTAGGCTCGAAAATTCTAAGACAGAGTTGAAGTGGTTAGAGTGATTGGCTTGAATGCAGGTTGTTATTATGCGGTTATTATTATACGAGTATTGATGATTGGCTATCGAAGACTTCATAATAGTGAAGTAGTGAAGAGGACTAGTGATCTTTTAATGAATGCCCTTGTGGAAGTATAGAGCTAAGTATTGAGGATTAGGTTTGTATGAATATGATCATCTTAAGGGTAGAGCTTGAGGCTCCAAAGTAGGCTTGAATGGAATAAGAGGATGTGGATAGGTAGAGAGTTGAATAGGAGTTATAAGCTTAAGTTGATAGAGTAGAGTTTCATGAAACGGAGCACAATTAAGATGAGTTGCTAAGCTTAAGAGTTGTACATAGAGTCTTATGTATCGATGGTCCCATTCTCAATTAGAGTTGATGGTTTCCTTCTTGAGTTCAAAGAATTGATTGTCGAAGTCTTTAAACGTTCTGAATTGATTGAGTTTCGATGTCCCATTCGTGCTTGATAGTGAAAATTTCTAAAAGAATATCTCTACTCTTGATCTGAAGCGATTTGCCTATTCTGAGTGACTTGTGACTGTCCAAATTGGTTGATGAGTATTTAGAGAAGTTTTGATCATTATTGTTGACTGATGATGAGAATGTTAGAGGTAATCTCCTTACCCTTAACTTAATTGATTGTCTTTCCTTGAATTGATTGTTTGTTCTTGAGTATGAATAGAGATTGTTGATAGTGATGAAGAGTGGAAAGATTGCTTAATAGATGTGAATATTGGGATGCGTTTTGCATCTATTCGTGCCTTGATATCCACCTTTACTCATCATTCAAGGATAAATAATCCAAGAGTGAGATGAAGTAATACCTGGAGAAATTACCAAAATACCCCTAGAATAGAGACGTGCGTATAATGCTTCTTCCCATACTCTATTGCTAATTTGAGACTAGATATGCAATCAGCATGAAATATTGAGTGGGAAAATGGTCTCGTTCGAATTTAGAGCCATCAGAGCAAAAAATAATTTTTCTATCCAAATCAAAAAGCAGTGGCTATGCGCGCCCAAGGGGCGACGCGCCTGGGAAGGGGACATGCCTTATGTTTTTCTTAAAATTTTTGACGAGAATTGAAAAACTTGTTCGGAGAATTTTCGGAAGAAAATACACCGATCTATGCCCCAAGCACGTCGCAGACTTGTGTAAATTCTGAGGCAAATTTTTTTTATTTCGTACGGGGTATTTCAAACCTTTCCTAATGCCTTCTAAGTTCAATAAACAAATATAAGGGATCGTTTACATGAAGCCAACTCCAATGAATTTCTACCAAATAAGTTTTAGTATCAATTGATAGAAGGGCCAACTTCAAATGACTATATCTCCTAATCAAAAAATTTCTACCGACTAAGTTTTTGTATGAGTTGATAGAAGGGTCAACTTCAAATGACCATATCTCCTAAAGTATAATGCGTTAGGTAATCCATAATATATCAAATCGAAGATATTTGAATTAGCTTTCTAACGCATCCAATTTCGCCTTAATCAGAGTTTGGAGTAGAAAGTTATGACCATTTTACTGAAGATGTATAGAGCTGTCTGAAGATCGGTGACAGCTGCGTGTCCACGGAGCCTTCCTGGATAAGTTAAATGACGTTTTTCCTTCTTATTTTGAGGATACTTTCATCCTAAACCTTTGGGAGTTTATTTAAGGTCTCAAAATGTATAAAACATGTTTTCATAATTAAAACCCTCTCCTTCACTCCTAAACATAAACACTCAAGAATAATCAAGAAAGTCATCAAGTTAGAATTAGCGTTCAAGATCCATCCTCAACGTAAGTTATTCTTCATAAATTTCAATCTAACCAACCCAAATTTTTTCATCTATTCATGACCCTAATAGAATCTTAAAACATAACCTAGGGTTTCAAGAAAACGTATTCAAGAATTTCAAGAAAGGATTTCTTGATTCTTCTTTTTGAAGAATTAAGGTTCTCCATCAAGAACTCTAAAGATTCTAAGTCAAAATTCAAGAATAAAAAAGAAGCCCTTTATATAATATCTTTCCAAGTTCTTCCACTCGAAAAGAATTACCGAGACCGAGGATTTTCTCCAAGAAAGCTAGTATTCATCAAATTTCGTTGGTAATATCAACTTTTCAGGTATGTAAGGCTAAACTAAAAGCATGAGATTGTTCTTTCATGTGCCCCATAGATGGTCTTAGAAGAGAATTGAAAGTTCATGAGTTTATATACATAATTCTTTATTAATTCATGAAAAATTATATTATTACATGAATTTTTGTATGTTGACGATCATCATAAAACTCTTTCCTTGAATTGAATGATTTTACATGAATTATTGTATTACCTTCCTTATTATTTCATAAAGATTACATGAATTAAGATAAGGATTGAGTGTAGAGCCTTGATTGAGAATGTCAATTATGATTGTGAACATGAAAATGATGATAGGCTGATAGTATTTGATGAGACAGAGTTGAAGTGGTTAGAGT